>CM032330.1:28704899-28937021 GCA_019022515.1 Quercus aquifolioides | reverse complement strand
ACAGACAGGGTACAGATACAACAGACACGGATACGAAGATACATCAATTTTTGAAAAATAAAGATACGACACGGCGTAGACACGGCAATTAAATAATTAATTAAATTTTATATTTAGACATATTTTTTAATATTTTTGGGAAAAGAAGAACAGAAAGAGCTGCTTTGAGTAAGAAAGGAGTAGAAAAAAAGAAGAAAGACAAAATGAAAAAAGAAAAAAGAGAAAAGAGATCCAGAGACTGAGAGGTAAGAGTAAAAAAAGAGCTTTTTAAATTAAAATTACATGTAGGAAATAGGAATAAAATTATGTTATAAAATTTAAAAGTAGAAATAAATCCTAGTGAGGTAGGATACTGTTGGGCAACTGTTGTAGTGGCTGAAAGGTCTATGTACTTATATATTATTTTATTATTTATTTGTGGTTATAAAAAGTTGAAATCTGATGTGCTTTTTATTAAACATTAGTGGTTGCCAACTCAAACCCCACTAATGTTACTAAAAGACAAAATTGAGTTATAAAAAAAAACAAAAACAAAAAAAGGCAGTCATCTTGGTTTTAATGAAACCAAGTCCTCTGCGCCAAAAAGAAAACAAAAGCGGCGGAAAGAAAACAAAGGCGACGGAGGCTCTCTTCTAACGCTTGAAAAAAGTTTTCAAAGCGAGCGACTAGTTGGTGTTGTGTCGAAGAAGCGAACGACCATGTCCAGGGGCGTAGCTAAGAATTTTTACATGGGGGGCCGATTCGAAGTATTAATATAAAAAACATAATTCATAAGGCTATTGAATATGAAATTTGAATTTTGATATATCTCACACATTAATGAACATACAAAAACTGTCTAGTTTACTATAGACATATACAAAAATATCCACACAAAAAAAACATTTCACATCAAAATCATGTCTAACGACGATTTTTCATGGAATAGAATTCATCCATAATCATTTCCATGGTGAAAGTCCCAACAATTTCATTTTCTATATAAACTATCATACTAACCAGAAAAGAACTTTAAAAAATAAATTTTTATTAGAAATTTTTATTTAGTTATATGGATGTTATTCATACTCAAGAAAAAAAACAAAATTCCACTATAATTTAAACAGTCAACCCATCATCATTCCTATTATTAAAATTTTCTTGTATTTTAATTTTTTTAAATTAAGAAAAACCCCTCAAACAAAAGCAAAAATTAAACTAACAAAAAAAAAAATTAAACACACAAGTACACAACATAAACCAAACAATTTAACAACACCCACTGCCACATGATATCTAACTAATCAAAAATAGGTAATAAATCAAAAAAAATTTACCTTTGAAACTTTGTCTTCACAAAGTGCAAAGATGGGGTGTGGGCTGTGTGGGTGTGGCAATGCCTAGTAGATCTTCCCTTCAAGACTCATCACAAACAACCTCCTCATGCCTTCAATCATATATTTCTCTAAAAATCTATGAAAAATTAAAGAGCATGTGAATATTTAAGTAAGTGTATATAGTTGTGAAAAAAACAACACTAAAATGAGATGAAGGTGTAGTGCTGAAGAAAGAAAAGAAAACTGAAAACTCACCATCTGAATGATTTTATTTTAAGAAAGCAAGAAGAAAGAAAATAATGGTTAGTTTTTTTTTTTTGGGATCGTGAGGACTGAGTTTGAGAGGAGGGCTGAGCTGAGAGTTTTGTTTTGTTTAGGGGTTGCTGGTACCAGTGGAGTGGGCAGTGGCGTGTACACAAAAGACAAGAAGAGAATAAAAAGAATAGCAAAAAAAAAGGGTTTTGATTTTGAGTTTGAGAATGGGTGATAAAGTGTTATTATGTTGGGTAGTGTATTTGGGTATTTAAATATAAGTGGGTCCAATGTTTTGATTTATTAGAGGATAAAAGAGGCCTACAATTGAAACTAGAGAATGCTGAGGCCTGAGAGTGAATTGAACAGAAATGGAAGGGGCTGGATTTACATCATTGGGGAGGCCCAATTAAAATTTCTATAAGGTTGGTGGACTTTTTTTTTTTTTTTTTTTGCGGGGCCACGGCCCCCCCAAGGGGCAACGTGGCTCCGCCCCTGACCATGTCCATGCCGTGTGAAAAAAAAAAAAAAAAAAAAAAAAAAAGGAGACACCACTCGGACACCGGAGTCCGGCGAGTCGTACCGGTATCGGTGTCCGACACGTGTCAGATATCGGTACTTTGTCAAAAATGGCGTGGTGCAACTTAGGTCAAAACCTTTTGGTTACACTTTTTAAAAATTATTTCCAGTAGTTAAAAACTAAAAACACAAAACTGTTGTTAAACATTTGTCAAATTATTAAGTTACCACGCAGGATTTTATGGCTTGTCAAGATAAGCCACAAATCTCAAAAGACCAAGAGTAGAGGGTGGGCTTGCCCATTAGGTTAAAAGGTTAGTATTGAACTGTTTAGGCTTGATTTGGATTCTAGGCTGTGTTTGAAGCTGTTCGGGCCAAGCTGGATAGTAACTGGTTATTGCGTTGAGTTAGGTTTGGGTATTGGACTTAGGCTTAGCTGGGCCGTATTTTCAGAAAGGGCCACAAATGGAGCCTCTGTTTTTGCTTTGGAATATAATATAGTAGTTCATTTATTTTATAAATTTAGCTTTTCTCCTTGACTTTAGTTGAGGATTCTGATGCTTTGTTCATTCTTGAGGTCCTGAGACTTCAGATGATGAATTGAACTTGGGAATTTAACTCTCTAAAATGTTATTTAAATTTAATAGAGGCTTATCTGCTTTAAAGGAACTAATCCTAAATGCTGATTTGTGTTTTTGACTTGTCGTTTTTTTTTTTCCTTTTTTTGATAGGTGTATGATTAGTCAATTAAAGTAGGTTTCTAATAGATGACAAACTGGGACTATTTGTTCTTTTTGTTGAGTATGATTGATAGAATAGATCACTCATTTCATGAGTATTATTTCACCTAGAGAATTTGGAAGGATTTTTTAGGAGATTAAATTTCTTTAAAAAAAAAATCTGAAGATCAAAATCATGCATTTTAAATTGAGAGGGACTAATATCGGAAAAATCTCATATTTGCGGGAACAAAAATACAATTTACCCTATTTTATTTTATAAAAATTTTATTTTTATCCTTGGTGTTTCAGTTGATACAACAATTAGATATAATTCATATATACATGCATGCTAGGAACAGGTGTGTTTATCTAATCTGTTCATGATATTAATTAAAAATTAGTAATTATAGTAAATATGAAAATTTTCTTTGCATTCTTTTGTTTAACAAGTCCCGTCAATACTCTTCAAATTACAAGCAGAGGATATCACTCCTGGAGACTCAGAATGGTAATGGAACCAGTTTATCCATAAGAATTACATTCAGAAAATTTTGGTGTCAGAGAAAGAACTTACCGCAATGGACTCCTTGAGTTTATACGATGCACGATAGACTCAGCAAAAGAGACTCTAATCCATGTTACAGCTTCTTTGATGGCCACCTTTTCTTGCTGACCCCTTTTTTCTTTTTCTTTCTTTTTTTTCTTTAACTTAAGATAAAGGCAATACTTATTTTAATGGCTATTTCTGTGCGTCCTGGCTGGCTTCAAAGTGTATTTTATATATCTTTTTGGCCAACACCACCATCACAGCACTTTTTATAATAATAATAATAAATAAATAAATACAAACAAACAAACAAAAAGTACCTTTAAAAAAAGCTATAAGGGTGATAATATCTTAATTTATTATCAAAAGCGCTTTTATCCATACTTTTACTTTTTTTTGAGATAGGAGATAGACAATTTTTTACTAAAAACCGCCTCTTTCTAGCAATAAAGACCAAGACTGAATCCATACAACATACTGCCATCACATAATTTGTGAAGTTGCTTTTCCCGTTTTCAGATGCAAACAATGTTACATTTAAATAATGAAATTATACGAAGTTTTACATACATATCAATGTTGCATTTTATAATTTATTTTGTATATACCAGACTACTACGCTAGGAAACAGAAGCAGGGATAGCCTACAAGCATGAAACGTTGAATTATTAAGCTTAATGTTCATAAAGGACAGCTAATAACAAAAAGAAATACAAACATTACTTCTCAATCTAACTAATAACTACCACTTAAATAATCACAAAACAAGATTTCTTTGCACAAGGTACATACTAGGTGTCAAGAGCAGCAACTTATATGGGTGCTGCACACGTTGTTCTAAATGGGACCTGTCTGGTTACATCGACTACAATGCACAACTCGCTTCACACGACCACGGTCCTCTGCTCGAACTCGCTTCTTTCTTGGCCGTCCAGGAGGCCGAAGTGATTTGGGCGGGTTAATAAGAACTTCAGCAGCTTTACTGGCATTGGATCTCCCTCAGATAATTCTTTCATAGAGATTTATCTGGATTGGATGTATGGTTTGCGAGTATGTCTTTCGATAGGTTGCAACAGTGAAACAGCTCTCAGTAAATCGATGGACTATTCTGCTGCAAGAGAGAAGCGCTGCCACAGCATGAGCACAGGGCAAACCATAAAGCTGCCAGCCCCGACATAGGCAGCAACGATTCCGAATGTCCACGATATTTGTTCCTTCATGAGATATGACTTCAAATTCAGGCTTCATTAGCACGAAGCACCTGATATGTACGTGCACGCTCAAGAGCATCCGCTACACGCCTCTCAGCAGTAGCACAAGTAGTTGATGTCCACTGCATACTGACCTCTCGGCGTTCGTTGAACCAAGTCATCAGCTGCCTTCTAATGCATTCCATCATCTGAATTATTGGAAGCCCAGAGGCCTCCAAAATCCAAGTATTTAACGATTCAAGCAATGTTAGCCTGTTAAATGCCCAAAGCGCGTTCCCTCAAAATAGGCTGGTAGCCCACAGTCGAGGGGGGATTCTTCGGATCCAATAAGCAGCATCTTGTGAAATCTCTTCAATCTCTAAAATTTTCGCTTCAAATTCAATCACAGTGAGAGCGTGAGCCGCTTCCCATAGAAGGTTAACAAGCATTGTGTTATGTAAACTCTTTACGAAAGCTTTCACTCAAGTGGCGCATGCAAAATCCATGAAATGCAGTTGGAAAATTTGCTTCCACACCATCCACAATACCCTTCTGCCTATCTGACAAAATGGTAAGCCTTGGCATGTTTTCTGTATTAATTTCAAGCAGGTTGTGAAGTTCCGAAAGAAACCACATCCAATTATCATCATTCTCCTCATCAACAACACCAAATGCCAGGGGAAACAGACCACCATCACCATCAAAACCAGTAGCAAATAGCAAAGTACCCAAATACTTGCTTTTCAAATATGTCCTATCAAGCCCAAGGAGTGGCCGACAAGCATTAAGAAAACCATATATGGATGCCTGAAATGATATGAAGAGACGCTGGAAGCAGTTATCAGTTGGGTTTCCATAAACAGATGCAATACTTCCTGGATTTGTCCTTTTAACCTGTTCACAGTATTGCGGAAGCAAGCGGTACCCTTCTTCAAACGATCCACGCATAGCTGCCATGATTCGCTCCTTTCCTCGCCAAGCTTGCTTGTATGATAAGGTTATACCCATGAACTCGGTGAATTTCTTCCAGTATCTCCTTTGGCTTGTAATTAGGGTTCTCCCGAAGTCGTTGCTCCACAGAGTTTGCAACCCACTGAACTGAGGCTTGCTGATGACCAAGATGAGCAATTCCTCCACAAGTATGAGATTCATGGATTGTCCTGATCGTAAAAGTTGGAACTCCTGGGAGCTTTGCAGCGTGAATGCGCCAGGGGCATCCCTCAGTAGCACATTTGGCAGTAAAACGAGTCTTGTCAGATTTTATGGTCTGCATTTCAAAGTGTAGGGCAATAGCTGTATCCCTCAGTGCTCTCCTACAGCTCTTGACATCAGGGAACTCTTGCCCCACTACCAGCTCATAATTAGGATTAGGTACAATTGCACGAGCCTGGATTACAGGACTGGAACTAACTACATATAGGACTGATCAACAGTCATATCATGTGAAGGTTCAATCCCCATTTCCTGGCTCTGGCCCTCAGCTTGTTCCAGATTCTCATCAAGTTCTTGGCTTTCTGAAACACCCAATTCATTGTTCTCCGATAAAGCCAACTCATGATTCTGTCCAGCAAGATCCAACTCGTGGTCATCATGATCAGGTTTCTGATCCATACCCTAGTTCATTCTCATGTCCATAACTGTGGCCATCATCCCCTTCTTGGTCATGGCTTGGCCCCAAGTCCAATTCATGATCATGGGCATGTCCTAAACCAAGTTCATGATCATGGGTCTGTCCCAAACCCAAATGATGGTCATGGGCTTGTCCATTCCAAATCATGGTTCTGCCCAAGCCCCATATTATGATTGTGGCCTAGCACCAACGGCTGATTCTGGCCAAGGGCCAAATTGTGACTTTGCCCAAAGTATTAAATCATGGTTTGCCATTGATGTAATCAATCACAGTTTACCAAGAATAACAATAACACAACTCCCTGCCCTCCAGAACAAAGTACCAATTTGGAAAAAGAAACACCGCCTTCCAATTGTATTGGAGAATGCCTGCCAAGAAAAATTACCACATATAAAAGATACCACATATAATTGAACATACCAAACTTGGAAATCAACCCTTCATAATTCTTAGGTATCTTTCACTTCTCAAATCCATATATCTTTAAAACAGATTATTAATTCACTACGTAAGAAATTTTATCTAACTAGAACAAACCAGGCCTCTCTAGCAAAAATGCATTTGCAAACAATATTTAAAACACGCAAAAGAACATATCCTTACATTTCATTACCACCGACTTTTAATAATATAATAATTAGACAAGACAAGAAGAAGCACAAAATCCATAAGCATACACACAACATACCAAACTAAAGCGTGCATGCACAGGTGCTCACATTATTCTCTAAGATATAAAACGACAAACCAAAGTGAATAATCCAACCTCTGCAGCATTTATCACCTTTGTAAATCTGAAAATCTACAAGAGCATTACCAAACATTTTCAAAGACCTTCATCTCCAGGTTGACTGCTATGTAGATGACCTCATTCTACAACTTGAGTAAGGCACAGCAAAATGCCTCCAAAGTTTCCACTAACACATTTACTCTACAACTCTGGCTTACACAAACCAAGGCACAGGAAAAAAAAAATCCAGCATACAGTAAACTAAACTGCCTAACAGAAAATATCATCGTGTCTTTTGGTTGTAAAGAACAGGCAAGGAAAAAGGGAAAATTTGGAATCTTAAACATAATTACATTGTTTTTTAGCCCCAAAACGTTTCAAACTTTTGCGATCTAAGAAACCATGAACCACCATCGATTAATCTTAACACAAATTATCTACCTATTACTCAACTCAGCTTCCCACTCCCTGAAATCCAAACCACAAAATAAAATTTTCAATTTCCTGTTAGGTGATGACTTGAGACTGTAACAAGAACAACGAAATCCAAATTTCAAAACTGTGAACCTCACATACAAAGCGGATCCATTTACTGAAACTCTGAAGTATGGGAAAACCTTGAGCTTCAAAATGTACATATTCCATTTTTTTTCACTGAGCTCTCCAGCTCCTAAGCTAAACCAGCTAATCCAAAAAGGAACAAACTTGAACAAAAACACAAATCACACCCACCATTCAAAACAACCACAAAAACACAAATCCAGTTCAAACACCAAAAAACAAAACCAACCCATCAAACAAACCCACAAAACATCGGAAAATAAAACCCCAAAATAAACATAAAAAGAGTACCTTTACAAGTCAAAACCCTTTCTCCAAACCCAAGATTACATCCTCAGAAGCACTAAAAAGGGGAAAAGAGGAACTGGGTCTTGCTCAAAACCCCGAGAATCAATGCCTGGAACCTGCAATTCAAAGATCCATACTTGAATTGGGAATTAGGGTTTTGCAAAGAAAATGGAAAGGAAAATATTTTTTGAATGAGAATGAGAGAAAATTTGAAAAATATGGGTGGAGTGGGATTTGGCGGGTAATGGGGTGTAGGAGAAAATCGGAAATTGAGGGAGGAAAGGGCAAGAAGAGAGTGAGGGTTGGAAGGGTGGGATTGGGAAATTGAGAGGGGCAGAAGAGGAAGAGAGTATGTGAGGGCTGAGAAGGGAAAATTACAGGTTTCAGGGTTAGGAATGAATGAGAGGAGGGTATTTTAGGGAACATATTTTAATTTCTTTATATTCATTTTGGGAGTGTGCTTTTGTTGGGTTTTCTGGTGTTACTGTTTTGTCCTTGTATTTTGGTTTTTTTTTAGGGGCTCAAAAAATCAAAATTGGAAAGGTTATAAACAGGGCTTTGGAGGAGTTTAGCCCAACCTTTTTTTTTTTATCAACAAAAAATGGATAGGGAGAATAAAATGGCAATCCTACTTAGGCGTAACTATAATAGCACCTTACTTGCTGGAGTGTAGGAAGACCACGATGAGTCATAACTTTCCAGCCTAACAAAGGATACTAGTGAACCTTGAATTGCTAAGAAAAGTAATCTAAGTGAGTCCATATTCGAACTCGAACCTTAAAACTCACATTTAGCGCATCTTGTACATCACCCAAGACCACTAGACCACACCTCTCGGTGGTGAAGTTTAGCCCAACTTGCTAAAGATAGAAGGTTTAAATGTATTTTGGGTATCAAAAATTCAAGTATGTTTATTTAATTTTATCTCAAACAAAAGTTGAATTAAAGTTCATCACCTTAGTTCATTTTATTATCAAACAAGCTTGAGCTTGTTTACAAGGTACTTAATTATCTTCTTCTTTTTTCTGTATAAAAAACATTACTACTAAAGTTTTATATGATTATATTCCCTCACAAACCGATGTTGGTAATTAATAACTATATAATTGGTATTATTTTAGTTAACTAAAGAGAATGATTTTTATTTATCAACTTTTAAAAAATTAGATTCACCAACCTTTATTGTTAAAAATTATATATAATTTACCACAAAATAGACTATTTATATTATCATAAATAAATTACAAATAATAATTTAATACCTTATGAACTTATCTACAAATTTACACAATCCAATTTAATGCCTAAATACTTATATCTTAAAAATTTGAGAAATACTATGTCTACAAAATTTTAATAATAAATCTTAATTTATAGGTTGTTATCGGTTGTTATAGGTAGGCAAAAAAGTAATTTAAATAGTGAATTTAAATTAAAACCAGTAACAACTTATCACATATGGTTTGTTGTGATAGTATTGTGGATGTAACACTTTTCTAAAAATTTATACCTAAACATATAATGTTGTATATACTTATATCGAGTCTTATATTTTCTCAGCAAAAAAAAAATTATCAAGTCTTATACTCACAAGCTTGTTTACAAATGTATTATATTTGATTTTAACTTGTTCAATACTTGAGCCTATTCTTTTTTGTTTGTTTGATAATTTGATATATACAATGTGGAAGAGGAGACCTGAACCCAGGACATTTTCATGAGAAACACTAGAAGTGTCAATTAAACTACAAGACTCTTAAGCTCTTGGCACTTAAACCTAAACTTAAGATTGAGTTTCATTCAATTACTAAATAATAAATAAAAAAACATAAATAATTTTTTTTAGCCTGAATTGGAGTTATTCATAAATAGTTTGATTCATTTATAACTATTTATTAGGATGATGAATTTTTTAATTTATAAAATAACATTAAAAATTATTATACGAGAACTCCCTCTTTTATCATTCATGAGCCCCCGATCAAGTAGCATTTATGATGTGTAAATTTTGTCATAAATTTAAGAATATTAAATATTTGATATTTTTTATCATGCATGCGATTTCTTTAACATCAAACTGACATAATGACTTGACTTCTCTCTAACAAAACAAAAACTGACAAAATGACCAAATTGATATTTTTTTTAGGTTTTGTAGAACAGTAGAAGCTATATTTTAAAAAAAAAAAATTAATTAATTGAGACACAAATATTGAATTTGGACTAAAATTTTAGGAAAAATATATGTTAATCATTTTTGTTTTTGATACTTTGGATAATGCCTAAATGAGAGATCCGCAAACCATTAGAAGGAGCTTGATGTTTGAAACGTTGGCTTTATTTGTTTTGGTATAAAACATTTTCTCTGTCTAAACAGATTTAGTTAAAAATATTTTACTATTAATTTTCTGCCGTTTGTGACCTTGAATGTACTCTGTAAAATATTTTCAAATGCTTGAATCCTACATTGTTAAACTCAAAAAAAAAATAATAATAATAATACCGAATATGTTAGGTGATTTTTTTTTTTTTTGAGAAAAATGTTAGGAGTTTATATACTATAATAATAGAAAAGGATCAAAACACTTATAATATATTTATTAAAATGTTTCTGTTTTTCTCTTTTTGATGATTATATATGCTGTGAGTTTTTTTTTTTTTTAGTGATAAGATTCTCCTGTGAGTTATATATAGTATATACACAAAAGCACGGATATTATACATGGCAAGTTGATGACTATCTTGCATTTAATTAATGGGAAAAGTAACAACAACCCAGGAAGTTTTATTCGGAATCCTTATTCTTTATACCGAAAGACCCCTTTAGGTTTATTATTATTAAATTCATTATTTTCAAGAACATCTTTGGGAAAAATGACTATCATCAATGAAGTATAACTTACCATGATCTTAATGAAGATTTTTCTAGCATTGATGGTATTAATAGAACAGGTTTTGAAGCATTAAACTAATGCATCAATGACACTTAAAAAGGTTTTAGTTTTTATGTCTTTGATAACTAGTATAAATCCTCATCCTCTCACTTCCATTAGCCTCAAGCATCATCCAATACCATTGATAAACCAGTAGTCATACACGCTACAAGTTTATCCATTTTGATAAGTACCATGGCAAATAAATCACAAAAGACTGCTCTCATATTGATATATGCATGTTTGGCAGTGTTGGTTCCTACAGGGCTAGCTCAGTTGCCACAAACACCTGGATTGCCTCAAATACCTGGATTGTCACAAATACCCAGATTGTCAGAAATATCTGGATTGTTGCCACAAATAACTAAATTGTTCCCTAACCTTGGAGCTGGGGGACTTTCAAGGGCAAATGGGCAGTGTTTGTCATCTCTTGTAGACATACCAGGGTGTCTTACCCAAGTTTTTGGTTCACTTGTCAATGGCCAATTCAGCATTATAGGTTCCTCTTGTTGCAAAGCCATCTCAGAGATTGAGGGAAATTGTTTGTCTAATTTGTTCCCCTCCAATCCCATCTTTGCTTCATTGCTCAATACCTCTTGTGGTCAACCATCTAAAGGAAATGGACAGGCCTCTGGACTCACCACAAGTAAGGCCGCTTTACCAGGGATTTTACCTAGGAATCAAGACATACAAGAATGTTGGTCATCTCTTTCAGGTGTACCAGGGTGTCTTACAGATGTTATGAATTCACTATTTAATGGTAGAGTTAGCTTTTTTGGCACTACTTGTTGTAAAGCCATCACTTTGGTTAGTGACCATTGCTTGCCTAAATTGTTTCCTTTTAACCCGGCTTTTCATTCAACACTTAAAAACATTTGTTTAACTGGCTCTGGTGTTGGAGGACCTGCAGCTTCACCTGTGGGAGCAGATCAAATCACTGTGAGCAAGATCTATTTACCAGTGAAATTACCTTTCCTAGGACTATCAAAAGGGAATTGGGAAAAAGACGTTGCAAAATGCTGGTCATCACTTTCAAGCATTAATCAGTGTATTAATGAGATTTATGGAACTCTTTCCATAGGCAAATTTAGTGTGGTTAGTCTTGCTTGCTGCAAATCCATCACTATTATTAGTCACAAGTGTTGGCCCAAGATGTTCCCACTCAACCCATTGTTCCCTCCAATGCTTAAGAGTAAATGTGCACGCAGTGCTTCTAAGGTTGCACCAAAACCGAGGAGAATTTGATCATGCCTATGAATTCGGACCAGCTCATCATTGGCTACTGTAATATTAATAGTGCATTGGCTGGCTATTGTAGGAAAATGTGATCTTTTCTTTTTTTGAGTTTAATTGAGAACAATGTTTCCTAGTGTGTTGTTTTTAGAATTTTCTTTTCATCAATAAAATTCTAGTTGGAATTTAAACCATTGCATGTCATTCTTGGCATGAAGTTAGTTCAAGTTGCATTTATTTAAGTGATTTACTCTCCATTAGAATGTGTTATGCAAAAAGGCATTGTGGCTTAAAATATTGAGATAAATTCATTTTTTGGAATTTATATTTTCACTCTAATTTATGCTATAATGTTGGGATCATCTAGTTACAGAAAAAAATTAACGGTGTTGCGAAAATAGTATATTGAAATTAAGACAATAACTCAATATTTCATTTCAATAAAAAATTTGAAATGATCATGAGAAAAGAATTGGTAACTTTGGTTTTCTCTTGACTTTCAATAGCTAAATTACTAAAAGTTAAATACAATGACGGAAAAATGAACAAACAAATAGCGTATAATTGAATGTGAGTTGGGTAACCTAGTAATTTATCAAGACCTAGTTATGAGTCTTTTGACTATATAAATAAAATTTTGAAATCAAGAAAATGTGTTTATGCTATTTGAAAACTTTTATCATGGTTTCAGTCTATTGGATATTTCTCGATATGAGGTAGTGCAGTATCAAAATAAAAAATAAATAAAACAATATGGTTTGGTTATTTTCATTGACAAAGTCTTATATTGTTAAATAAGGGACTTGAGTTTAAATTATGCCTACACAAAAAAGCAATAAAATAGTGTCTTGGCTTGACATTAAAAATAGTCATTATGGATTATACCTCACAAATTTTCAAATATTATTATAACTATATATATTAAAGAAAAAATTGAATATTGTGTCCTATGCACTGACGAGCCACAAATTTTCTGCTAGGGGCCAAACACCCTCCTTTTCCTTAAAAAACAATAAGTATGTGTAATTTTTCTTTAAAAACAAAACATAAGTATTAATAATTAAAAATAAAACTTTTGTTTATATATATAAATATATGTTTTTGTTATGATATCAAATAAATTTATATTTCTATATATAAAACTATGTTTTTAAAGTATATCAATTTTATTATAGAGTTTAAAGTTATTTTGGTTCATTTAAAGAGGGCTACAATCCCATAAGTAATAAGCCAAATGTTTAAATTAGGATCCGTTTGGAAACAACTTATTTAGTTGAAGCTGAAAACTTTTTGCTGAAAGTGTAGAAAAAAAAGTTATAAGTTAGCTGAAAATGATAATAAGACCCATGAATAGAACCAAAAAGTACAATGAAATTCATGAATAGTATCAAAAAGAAGCTAAAAATTAAATAAGCCGAAGCAAATAAGTTCATCCCAAATTCATCCTTAATTGAACATTCACAAATTATGTAATAAATGCTAAAAGCCTTGTAGCTCAATGATATTGTATGGTGTTTCCAATATAGCCATATAGGGTTTCAATCTCCTCTCTCCTGTTTAAAATGCGCAAGAAGATAAAATAAAGGTAGAATGATCCTCACAATTATCTTAAACAATAAAATGAAAACATTAAGTGTTTTAATTCTAATACTTTATTGAACCCAAGGGTTTGGTCCAGTAATTCTCAAGGCCTCGTTAAGATTCACGAGGTCTTGAGTTGAATTTCTAGTCGGATGCTTAAAGAGTTTTACATACTCACATTAGGGAGGGGGGAAGCTCACACTTTATGACTTATAATTTAAATAAAGATGCTTAATATAGTATTTATTTTTTTATTTTTATTTTTGTACTTCTCTAGTGCCTAAATGCTACTAATTAAAGATAAATTTAAAATATATGTTCATATTATTATTATTGGCATAATTTGTCAAGTTACACCTAGTATATGGCTTTAAGTAATGTTACAATAGTAAAAATGTTTTTATTGAATGTGAATTTTACTAAATTTATTGTTGAATTACATGTCCTTCTTATAACCTCTATACCTATAAATTTTCAAAATGATGAGAAATCAACAGCTATTTAATCTACTAAATGTTTAAAATTTAAGTCTTAATTTGTATATTAAAATTATGCATTAAAAATGAGTTTATGGACCAAATAGTAAATAAAATAAAATTAGCATGAAATTTGACATGCATATTAAGACTATAGAAAAAATATAATTCAATAGTGTGTAGGTTGGGTTAAAAAATGTAATTCCTTAGTCAAATTTTTTTACACAAATTTGATTGATATATTTTGGGTAGTATGCATGCAGGTAGGGTTAAAAGATTTTATAAATAGGACCTATGAAGGATTGAACATATTACCTATAAAATACAAGGCACACAAAGAAACACGCATAAAAAATTGTAGATGTCCAAAATTTATAACAAACCCATATTAGCAAGATTTACAATTTTTTTTTTAGATATGGGCTACTGAATAAACGTAAAGAAGAAAAAAAAAAGGGTTTACTAAGGAAAAAAAGAAGTCCCTGTCAAGGAGAGTTCGCAAAATGAAATTCATTAGAGAATGTTTCACAAAAAGATTATCAAGGGAAAGGGGTTTGTGAAATAAAGATCGCCTAAGAGGATCACGAAATTAAGATTAGTTGAGGGAAAAAAAGAGGAGTTGAGGCTTTTTATTTCTAATTGCTTCTACGGGCAAAATAGCTAAATATTTTTAATTTTAAAATTATGTAGCAAAATACCCATCTTTGTAAAGTATTTAACAAAATGCATTTATTTTGCAACTCGATTTTAACAAAATCAAGTTATATGTAAAATTTGATATCCTCAAAATTGAGTTTTATGTGTATTTTTTTTAGTAAAAATTGATATTAGTAATATTGAGTTTCACTTAAATTTTCAAAAAAAATTAAGTGACAAAATATGTATAAAACTTGGCATTACTAATGTCGAGTTCCACTTATAACTTGATTTTCTTAAAATCGAGTTTTAAAAACCGGGACATTTTTCTTAATAATTTAAAAAGAAAGATATTTTGCTACGTAATTTTAAAACTAAGGATATTTACCCATACCCTCGATTTTTTTCCCTCCAAATAATGTTTCTCAAAAATTTTGAACATAAAATATTTTACACTCCAAATATGTTTTATTTTATGTGGTCAATCGAAAATGTTTCAATTTAGTGGTCCCAAACAAAAAAATCATCGAAAATATTTTCCAAAAAATGCTTTAAACCAAAAAGGTGTAAACTTTGGTCAATGTCCAATTTGAAGTGGAGAGTGGGGTGGTTGGTATTATTAAGCATTAAGGGTCAAACCAATCAAAATTCTGAGATGAGAACATCACAGAAAACCACCACCCACTAAAAGTAAAATGGATCAACTTCATTTATTGCATTGGTACGCAGTCAATGTCAGGGTTCAAACTTGTGTACTTTCATTGGCCGGTCACCTACCTACTTCATCGACAAGTTATAGATATTCTTACTTTTTTTCTTTTTTTTTGAGGAAAATATTCTTACTTTTCTTCTTTTTTTTCTTTCTTTCTTTTTGGTTAAGATTCTTACTTTTCTTCTTCATGTAAAAAAGCACCACCTATTTATTATATAAAAAATTGAAAAAATTTCTTTTCTTTTGGATATTATGTAAAGCAACATGAGAAATGTTAGAAATACAATACATTTATAATCTTATCATAACATGTTAAAGTAGTAAATTGTGATTGATAGAAGTATATATTCACCATTTTTATTATCTTTTTATTTACCATTCATAGTTTATCGTATTAATAAGGTATAAAAAATAAATTATGAAATGAGTGAAGTATATAAACTGTTTCTAACTATTTTGGTGTTGTTCTGAATCATAGTTAGTTGGGTTTGTGTCACTCTTTCCCTCTCTTTCCTAATTTATAGAAAAATTACTACTTCATTTTTTTAGGTAAAATCATAATGGGATTCAAACCCCATATTTTTTTCTTGAAAAAGTTTATTTAAATATATCTAACATTTGATTCAAAGATCATTGGAAGAGATATATCTCATCTTGGTTTTAAAAAAATCGTATTAAATTTTAAAGTATTAAGAATATTTTTGTGTAGATTTTGATAATTTATTTTCAATCAAAAAATAATATTTATATGTCATAAAATTGTTGGTGATAGAGTTTTAATTGTAATTTTTTTTAGAGAGTTTCAATCTATGACGTCCACTCTTGAGATTTTACCAGTTGAGTTAACTGAAATCTACTATATAATTGTAATTGATTATTGTGTTATGTCACATATGATATTGTAAGAAATCATACTATTGATGATTTTCAATGATATTATACCATGAATAAATTGAGTACATATAAAGCAGTATAATTTAATGATTTAATAGGAATGATAATTTATCTAACTCTTATACAAACTGAGTACATATAATGTGTTTAATCCACTAAAAGAATAGAGAGTAATTTTTTTTTTTTTTTGGGGGGAATAATTGATAAGTATCTTATAAACTCAACCTTAGAGAATATGTTGGTGGAAAGGAAAAATTGAATATAAATATTATAAATATAGCTAATTAACATTCACAAAAAAAGTGAAAAAACTGTAAAATTTACATTACTCTTAAAAAAATTTCTACTTTTCTTTTTGAGCAATAAAAGATTTTTTTTTTTATATATAAAAAATAGAGAAAATTACATTTTAGATCCCATGTAACGTTGTTAAGAAAAAAATTTCGTTACAAGTTATCCATTGTTTTGCTTAAACTTAAAAGTAATTAATCATCTTCTCAAAAAAGAAGAAGAAGAAGAAGAAGAAGTATTTAAACCACTTTAGAACTAATGAATTTATGGTTTAAATTGAAACATTCTTAAAATTATTGTATTTAACTCAAATTTTTTGTTTAAATCATCAATTGGTGTCTTTGGCGTGATGATCAAGAATTATAATCTTAAAGCAGACTCCATAATTTGAAACACTACCGTATCTAAAAAAGGAAAGGAAAAAAAAAGCTCTAAAAGCTATGGAGTTAAATATGCAATTTAACCCATTAAAGAAAAAAATTACAACTAACAACATAAGTTAAATATGAAAAAGTTCCTAAAAAAGAAGAAGTTAAATATGCAATTTAACCCATTAAAGAAAAAGAAAATGTACAAGTACCAACATGATAACAAACTGTTACTAATTTGAGTAATGGCTGTAATGCTATTTTTTTTTTTTTTTTTGATAAAGGCTGTAATGCTATTCTAAAATATATTTGTCACAGAATTCTGACCAACTCTTATTTCTACCATTCATTTTGACAAAATCCAATGTCAAAAAGTGATACTATGATCAAAACAGAGTTTTCTTTTTGTGAAAAGAGGTAAATAGAGATGAACACATGAGCATTGCATTATTGTCACAACAAAAAGTCCCAGGAATCTTTAAATGGGCTGTTCATTGTATTTGTGAATAGGCATAGCCAAAACTTGTTGCTTTTTTGGGGGTTACTTTCGGTATTGCGATCCTTTTTTCTTTTTTTTATCAGCAGCCGACGTTTAGGCAATAAAGAAATGTGATAGCTACGTGCACATAGGTTGTAAAGCTTCAAACTTTCGGTTGAGCTTTTGTGTCTATTTGAATCTTCTCACATTCATTTCACAAAACTACTGTTTCAATTGGGTTCCTTCTGTTTTGCTGTCCTGAGCTAGAAAACTGAGGGGTCACTCTGATTTTGACATTCTTTCTACTTCTGAATATTGATTTGCTTTCTTGGGTTTCTCACATGCACAGGTCAGGTTTCTAATTTTGTTGTTACTGTTTTGTTTTGTTTTTTGTTCTCAGGTTGATTGGATTGGTCTATTATATATATTGATAGATTGTGTGAGAGTTTTTGTTTGTGTTTTGTGCTTTGGAATATGTTTATTAAATTTAGAGTTGGACAATTAGCAATTTGGAATCTTGGATGTATTAGCTAACTGAAGGTCTAAGTTTTGGAGGATGTTGATCTCTCATGCAAAATGGGTCTGTGTCTTTTGCATTGAATTTTGGTTTCTTTGGTTATAAGGTTGGTGTTGAATTTATCATAAAGTGGGGTTTCTTCTCCTTTTATGTTGGGATGTTTTCTGGGTATTGATCCTTTTTTTTTCTTTTTTTTTAAATAAACGGGTATTGATTCTCTTTAAGAATTGATCATCAATCAAACATGAGTTTTATTTTTGTCCTAGGGGTCATGCTATGTTTATTGTGTTCATGATTTTGGCCCTCAATTTATATTAAAATTCCTGTTTTCCCTATCAATGGCTGCAGTGTTGAGAGTCAACTTGGATTATTGATTTCATACTGGGAGAATTGGAATTTCTTCTCTATCGAGCAATTGACTTCTTCTTGTCTGAAGTTACCTGAATCTTCTGGGGCATGGCTGCCTTAAAGATTTCATCTGCTAAACAACAGAGAACTTACCGGGGTTTAGCTGCAGCTCTTGCTTCTGCTGTTCTGGAATGGTTACTGATTTCTTTGTTGTTTGCTAATGCCATATTTTCATACATAATTACAAAGTTTGCTTGTTGCTGCAAATTGCAAACACCATGCCTGCTATGCTCGAGACTCGATCATGTTTTTGGCAATGAAAAGCTGGGATACTATCGGGATTTGATCTGTGGCAATCATAAGTTGGAGATTTCTTCCCTAGTTCTTTGTCATGCTCATGATAAGCTTGTAGATGTTCACGGAATGTGTGAAAATTGTCTCTTATCATTTGCAACAGTCAATAAGTCCAATTCTGAAACATACAGATTATTGGTGGGTAAATTGGGGGAGGATAGTCACTCCGGGTTTGATCAGGACCCATTACTTGAGGGACATAAAATAGGTTGTTCAAGCACAAAGCATTGTTCTTGTTGCAATGAGCCGTGGGTTTTAGGAGGGTATACTCATAGGTTGAATCAGACTAAATCAATTGGGTCTGAAGCTGCTGAGCTTGATGTGCCCTTATCAGGTGTGGTTGGACTTAATCAGGATGACCTGAAGATGAGAAGAGAAGAGCCTTCTGTGTCAGCTCCTCATATGAGAAATTATGTGCTTGATCCTTTATCTCGTGTAGGATACACAGAACTCAATGTTACTTCTGATACTGAATCAGAAGTCCTGTATTCTGATGATGACGACAAAAAGGCGTTGCTTCATGAAACTGATGATTCCAAGGACGATCTCACTGCTCAAGGTGTACATTTGGAACCACCAATTATTACTCTTGCTGATGATTCAGCCTCTGAGAAACTGATAATTTCAGATTCTGCGCCTGAAGCTTCATCTTCAGTGTCACAGGTACAATTAGATTGTATTGAACCTCATGGTAGTACATCTGTAGCCCCTACTGTTTCTATTATGAATGATCTTGAGGAACTCAACTGGCAACAAGCTGATAGCAAGGCCGAGTCTCCTGCTCCAACTGTGCTTATTTCCCTTGATGATTTCCCTCCATCATCAAATGCAGTGGAAACCACTATTGAAGTATCGAAAGGAAGCTGTAAGTACAAACTTCTTTGGTCTCTCCTTTTCTCTATCTCTCTCTCTTTTATTCTATCACAAATTTTGAACTTTGGACCCTAAATGATATGTGAAAGCAATTTTATCATCTTTTCATTGGGGTTGATAAATTTTTTCATAAGCATCTACAGTTTGTATGCCCCCTTCCTTCCCTAGCCCCATTTCCATGCTAGAAAGTTGGTCATACTATTATTTAAAAGAAATACACAATCTAACTTTTATATATTTATTTTTGACTCATCATATTAGTTTATTTGTTACATGTCAAATTTGTATAGGAACGTGAGGGATTTTTAAAACAAATTATTTTACTTCATGCAAGGCTTTCTGCACTTTTAGTAATTTTATTAACTTCCTTGGTCCTTCTCTTGTATTTAATGGTTTCTCTCAGTAGATCTTAGGAGAACTGATGAAGTTGAGCAAACACCTGTGGTGGAGAGTGGGAAAATCTTTGATGCAAGAACTACACCAATTACATCATCCGAAATTGTTTTAGAAACAAAGCCTGTTTCAACTGATGCAGCTCAACAATTACCCTATTTATTGGATCTTGGTGATGCTTATAAGATAGCTGTCAGCAATAGAGGAAGACAATTTTCTGGTGTGCTTGTAGAACAAAGGATGGGGAAAGATTCTTCAAGAATTAGTGAAGATTTTAAGAACTTGTTGTCACAATTATCTGCCACTCAAGGGCTTGAGCAATCAACAAACGAGAAGAGTCCTAGATTTTCTGTAAATAGTGATGAACTGAAGACTTCTGATGCTCTTAGCTCTATTGGAATGCAAATACTTCACAAGAGGATCTCACTGGAGCAAAACGAGCCTGGTTTATCTCTGGATGGAAGTGCACTTCTGAAGAGAAATTCAATTGAGAGAAACGAGTCTGGTTTGTCTTTGGATGGAAGCACACTCCAAAAACGGATCTCACTTGAGAGAAATGAGTCTGAACTGTCTCTGGATGGAAGCATTGTCAGTGAAATTGAAGGTGAAAGTTTGGTTGATAGATTAAAACGACAGATTGATCATGATAGGAAACATGTGAATGCATTATATAAGGAGTTGGAGGAAGAAAGAAATGCTTCTGCAATTGCTGTTAATCAGTCTATGGCCATGATTACTAAATTGCAGGAGGAGAAGGCTACAATCCAAATGGAAGCTTTGCAGTGCCTAAGACTGATGGAAGAGCAATCTGAGTATGATATGGAAGCACTGCAAAAGGCAAATGACCTTCTTGCAGATAAAGAAAAAGAGATACAAGATCTAGAATCAGAGCTTGAAGTTTATAGGAATAAATTCCCAAGTGAATCAACTTGGGAGAATGTGGAGGAGGAAACTAATGATACTAAGGCAAGAGATATTGAAATGGATCAAACAGAATCAATTGGTGTTGAGGATAGTGCAAGTAGTCTTAGAGACTCAGTTAGTGGAAAACCAACTACTTGTGATAAAGTTGAAGGAACTAGTATACCATCAAGGGATAAGGATACAGGTACCATGAAGAATACAGATTTACAATTCGAAGATGAAAGGTTAGATATTTTGAAAAGTTTGAAGAAGTTGGAGAAAAAGCTTTATTTGTTATCCAATAATGGAGTATACTTGTCAAATGGTGAATATGCTAGAAGTGAAGGAGATGGGGAAAGTGAGTTCAAAGAGTCTACTTCTAATGGGGGAAATAAAGAAAATGGTGGAATAGAAGAGAATGGTCTGTCCATGCAAGATGATGTGTCTGTTTCCTGCAGTGATCTGCATTCTCAATCCTCATTTGAGAAAACTCAGCTCGTTTGCAAGGAAAATAGTGAATTTGATAGTAGTGGGCAAGGGTCTCCTGTGTTAGCTTCTCTGGGAAATGAGATTTTGGATTTGAATGGCAGGTTGGAGGCACTGGAGGCAGACCGAACTTTCCTAGAGCACACTATTAAATCACTTGGGAATGGAGAGGAAGGGCTTCGATTAATTAGGGAAGTAGCTTCTCACTTGCGAGAATTACGAAAGATTGGTATAAGAAGAATAGATTGAACTGTTGCTTGAGGCTTCATGTGAAACTATCAGACTGGTGAGTACTTCAATTAAATCCTACTCATGTCACAATATCTGAATTCTTTACATTTTCTTTCTCTTTTTGTTAAACATTGGAGAGATTTCCCAGATTTTACATTCACTTTCATCTGTAATTTTTAAAAAATATAGAGCACTAGTACTTTAATGTCTTGGCATTTCAGGATTTTTTGGTGCTTATTAACTCTTTCTGTAGTGGTATATCTAATGACTCATTAAAGCATATCTTCCCATTTTCTAATGATAGCAACATCTTTTAAAGAAATAAAAACCTGCTCAAATAAATGATTTGATCAATACCTTACAGCAGAGTAAGGGAAATTCTTTTGTTTTCTTGCATCTGTTGTTTGAAAGGATTCTCAATTGCTTTTTATGATCACTGTGCAACATGAAATCAGTATCGTTAGTGATAGGATGCAATCTTTATTGTTTGAGCTGTTTTTGTGAATGTGTTTTATGTCTTCATCTGTCATTAGTTTGTTCAATGGAATTTGCAATTTCAATGTTTTTGCATATTCTTAATTAATTCTTTCTTTAATGCTCCACTTGCTGCTTACATTATTAATTCAGGTTCATGTGGGAAAAGCCATTTTGATGCTCCAGAAAGTGCAACTCAACTATAGTTTTGGCAAACCTATTATGGAGGACTGGCTCTCAAGTGTACAGTATCACTAGCTTGTTTTTCTTCACCACCCCACCAAAAAAAAAATAATAATAATAAGGAAAAAAAGTAGAACCACAATAGGATTCAAAGATATAGAGTGAATCTTTTTTACTTCATTCTCTGCCTTTTTGGGCTATACCTTACTGCTAGACCCCTTTTTTTGTTTTTTTTGGGGTATTTAACCCAAAGTATATGTAGAGTTGGTGAGGTTATTTTTTTCCCCTCAACCTATAATTGAGCTTGGAGTGAGTTTGTTTGTTTTGTTTGTTTCTTTTTCGATTTTGACTTTGTTAAGTGTGTGAGTGATTGCAAAGTAGAAGGGGTGATTTTTGTGTGTAAATTTGATTGTTTTGATCAAGAAGATGTTGATATCAATTAGTCAACATGATGTCTTTGTACTTTCAAACAAATGTAATGATTTGTATTAGTAAATTCAAACTTTCTTTGATGATTGCACTCAGCTTTCTCTAGCTACATAAACATTAAATTTCAATATTACTTTCATGGGTATGTAAATCACATAAAATGCTTTTAAGGGGGATGGCATCATGCTCCCTGGATTTGTTGTCATTTGCTTCCTCATGGCACTGGCCTGTGATATGTCCTTGATTGGGTTCTATTTCAACTTGTGGGAACAATATTATTTTTGGATTTTCCTCGTTTTTATGAAAACAAACAGCAAGGTCTTCTATGATATTCTAGGCCAAAGGTGCTAGAGGTAGACCAGCATTTTGCATTCCTGTCAATCACAGCTTTGCTTGAAGAGATGTCTATCTTCTTCATTGCCCTATGTAGGTTGATTTTTATAATCTTGCGTCTTCGTATCTTGGTTCAGTCATACAATGGCTTTAAAATTTTACTCTCTGAGAGAGATCATTACAAGTTACAAGACCAGATGTGTACTTGCTCATTACTAAGATCTTGTATTATCAATGTGCCAAAACTGGTACAAGTTGGCCTTTAACGTTTTGAACCATGTCTGGTTTCAATTATATAGATATGTTTCATGGCAAGAAAATGAAGCAAATGGGATGCATTCTCTCTCATACAAAGAACAATCAAGTAATACAACTTCTAGACATAACAACCTCAACACCTCTTTCCATCCTTGGTGCCCTGGAGGATGGAGACTTGACCTAAAATTGTCAAGACATTGCGTTTGCTATCAACATAATAATCTTCAATCTTGTAAAAGCTTAGAACAAGTAAAAGGGATTTTGTTTGGTTTGGTTTTAGTTTTTTATTTTTGATTTGCTAAGTAGTCCAATTAAATGAAATAATGGGCTATAACTTCAAACCATTCTAAACCTAGTAAGCAACAAGCCATATGATATGATACGCTATGTTTATATATTTAAGAAATATAAACTGGATGATCCAATGAAGATCACAACCAAGAAAAAGTCAAAATCTCTTAACTTCAAATTTTCAACTGCCTTTCTTTCACGTATGTGTCGTAAAAAAATCAGAATAGTTAATACACCTGTCTTTTCTTTGATATATATATATATAATTAGGAATAAGTAATTTTCTTTTAACCTAGTAATAAGTCTTTGAAGAAAAATATACATATACACTATCCATGGAAAGTGAATTCAACTTACTATATCAATCCTTTTTGGTTCCTTCAACTAAGACACTAAAATTGTCTTTGAAAAAAAAAATATGTGTATTAAAATTTAATACTTTTAATTTCGGAAAATAAATTCTACTTTTTCTTCCTGATCTAATGATCAATGGGACTCCCGCCATATAAGAGATTTTTGTTTCTTGTTTTTTATTTTTTATTATTTTTTTAAAAGAAAGATGTGTCTTTCCTTTTGTTTTGTGTTTTTTAGAGAATTAATTTTGTTAACAAAGTTAGAAAATTAGTTGTCATGGACACACCTTATTTTACAATTTTTTTTTTCAGTTGATTGAGGTGGTAATTTTAAAGTGTAGACAATTATTTTTACATCAATGCACTACTAATAGCACTTTTATTTTTATCACTCTTGTGGGGGGTGAAAAGCCCAACCTAACGTATTGGGCCCAAGGCCCTATTTGAGGACCACTGATTTGTCCGAAGAGGTGAAAACACTCAATTAGAGGCCCATGTGAAAGGAGCACGTCTGGAGAGGAGCCCGTGCATGATCCGAGGAGACGTTCAATTGTCCGAGGAGTCCAATATCCTCGGATCCGAAGAAGTTTGGCCCGACAGGTGTCTGGGAAGCTCAAGTGATCCTGCTGACAAACGTAATGATGGAAATGAACCTCAGGCACGTATGAGGATAGCAGGAACAGAGAAATATCTAGGAGACAGACTTCAACCACCGCATTAAATGCGCTGCACCTACCTCCCTGGCCGCATTAATGTGGAGAAGACACCTGAACAGTGCATTCTCAGCTACCGCCACTCACACAAGGCTATAGGTGGTGCATGATGGGACATGCACTCAAGTGGGCGTCTAGATGATGAACAAGTGGACGGTGAAGATGTAGGAAGGGATTACTATATAAGAGGAGGATGCCTTTGATAGGTGGGGGATCGAAAATCAGAAGTAAAAAAGGAGAGAACTCCATTACTGTAGCTCCAAGAATTGTAACCAAGGTTTATTGAATACAAATCCCTCTTCGGACGTCACATTTGTATCTGTCCGAGCACATTTTAATACAAATCTATCCACAAACACTGCTGTCTTATACTGTTAATTCATTGTTAGCCTAGCTCTTTCACCCACTCTCTACAAATTTATTGTCTTGGGTTCAGTGGACTCAAAATCCATACCTTCTTGAGCTTGGGCTACAAAAATTGACCCTACAACTCTCATTTTACTATATATTTTTTTTTTCTTGATAGCACAATCTACTATTTCAAGGAACTATAAAAAAAGATGTTACAAAATAAGCTAGTTTTTTTTTTTTTTTTTTTTAATATTCTTTTTTATAATTATTAAAAATAGTGTTATGGGAAAACTTATTTTGGTGAATAGATTTTTTTTTAATAAAAAAAATCATTTTAAGTATTGAAATTTCAAATTCTACATTGAAACCGTGTTTCCAAATTATAATCTTCATGTAAAATGTATTTACACTAAAGTTGTGTTTTCAAAACAAAGATTTCGGTGCAAAATGTAATATAATTGAAATCGTGAAATAACTCTAATAACTCAAAACATAATTTTAGTACAAATTTAATTTCAATGTTTAAAATCATGTTTCTAAAACACGATTTTCAAAGAGAGATTATTTTACCAAATAATTTTATGTTAAGGTCCATAATGCTATTTTTTTTAGTAACTAATAATTAAATAAAATAATTTCCACAAAAAAAAAATCCAAATAACCTGTGTAACTCTGCTTAAATATTCTAAGAAAATAACTTTAGAAGTCCTTTAAAAAAATTAAATTAAGAAAAATACAAATGAGAAACTTTGTTTTGCCTTTAAAAGAAAATTCTCAAGTCTGAACCCTCGGTTTATCGGGTCAGGCTTGGGTTAACCCATCTTTCAGAGTCCATAAAAGCTTTACGAACATGTCTACAGAACACTTTCTTCTCCATATCTCTCTCCAACTCGAGACGGCGCCGTTCTCTGCCACAAAATGCTAGCTTTCCAACTCGATTTTGGACAAAAGGACAACCTTTTGCATTGTCTGTGGTTGGAGCTGGAGATGGTCTTAGAATAAATTACATAGTCATTTGATAACCCAGAATCCACCAAGCCATGGTTTTTTTGAGAGACCAGAAGAGAAAACTGAAAGTGAAGAAGAATAACAACAACAACAACAACAACAACAACAAAAACAGCAGAAGTATTTTTATGTAATATGATGTTCTTGTTGGTACACAAAACTGCTTTTGCTTCTGCTTCTGTGTTTCAAAGCGGTATTACTCGCAAACCCATTAACCTTTTTTCTTTCTTCAAGAATTATGCTTTAGCTTTTGCTTCAATGTCTTCCTTTCACTCCCAGACTTGTTCTTCTTCTACTACTGGTACTTATACTGATACTATTTGGAAAAGTAGAATAGAGAAAAAAAAGAGAAGGTATGCTCAAACCCAGTTTTTGAATTTTGTGAGGGAACAATGTAAGTATAATAGGCTGACTAATTTTGATGATGCCGTTAGCATATTCAATCAGTTGCTTCAAATGGGTTCCCGGCCGTCTATTGTGGATTTCAATCAGATTTTAGGCAAAATTGCACAAATGAAACGTTATTCGACTGTTACTTGTTTATTTAAGCAAATGGGTATGTTTGGAATTGTGCCTGATGTTTGTACTCTGAATATTTTGACCAATTGTTATTGCAATTTGAATAGGCCGGATTTTGGGTTTTCGTTGTTGGGTAAAATGTTGAAACTTGGGTACGAACCGGGTTGTAGGACTTTTGCAGTTTTGATTAATGGGTTTTGTATTGATGGTAAAATAGTGAGAGCAGTGGAGTTGTTTAATGCAATGGTGGAGAGAGGGTATTGGCCTGATGTGGTTACTTATGGGTCACTGATAAATGGGTTGTGCAAAATGGGGGATACGAGTGCGGCTATTGGTATGCTTAGGAAGATGGAAGAAGGAGGCTTTAAGCCTGATAGAGTTGTGTATAGTGTTATTGTTGACCGGCTGTGCAAGGATGGGCTACTGATTGAGGGTTTGAGTCTATTGTCAGAAATGATTGGTAAAGGCATTTCCATGGATGTTGTCTCTTATAATTCTTTGATTCATGGGCTACTCAATTCATATCAGTGGGAGGAAGTATCAGGTTTTTTGAAGGAAGTGAAGCATGGGAAAATTGTACAAGATTTACAAACTGTTTGTATGTTGACTGATATGCTATGTGCAGAAAGATTGATTACTGAACCAAAATGCGTGATTGAATTACTGATTCAAAGAGGTGTGGAGCCCGATGTAGTCACTTACAGTATACTCATGGATGGGTACTGTATGCGGGATCAGATGGACGAGGCAAGAAAAGTATATGATTTGATGCTTGAGAGGGCTTGTTATCTTGATGCTTGGTGCTAGAACATCTTGATCAAAGGTTATTGCAGGTGTAGAAGAATTGATGAGGCCGTGAGTCTTATTAAAGAAATGGATAGTAAGAGGTTGGTTCCTGATATTGTTACAACACTCTTATTTGTGGCATGTGTTCCTTTGGGAGGCTTAAAGCTGTGCAAGAGCTTCTTAATGAGATGCAAGCTCATGGACAACTTCCAGACATCTTTACTTACTCTACATTGTTGGATTCACTATGCAAAAACAAAAATTTTGTTGAGGCAATGAATTTTTTTGTACAAATGGAAAGTTGTAGGATACTAGGATGGATACTGACATTGTGATTTACAGTATCCTTATTGATGGTATGTGCAAAGCTGTGAAACTCAAACTTGCAAGGGAAATATTTTCTAGTCTCTCTGACAAAGGATTACAACCTAATTAGGACGTATACTACAATGATAGATGGACTTTGTAATGAGGGGTTATTGGATCGAGCAGGTGAGTTACTTAAAAGAATGGATGAGACTGGATGCTTTCTGAATGATTGCACTTACAATACAATTATTAGAGGATTTCTAAGAAAAAATGATAAATCAAGGGCTATAGAACTTCTTCATGTGATGGCTGAGAGGGGCTATAGAACTTCTTATACTAAAAGCACGTTAAAAGATTTTCTGTCTGCTGTTGGGCTACACCCTTCTTCTCGTGAAAAGATTAAGAATTATGTGTGAAGGTTATTCCAGGTATTCAACGTGAAGTGAAGATTGCACAAGTGAAATCTGACAAAGGCAGCAATCTTTATGGTTAAGTTGTATGGTACATTAATACTATGGCTTATGTTTCTTTTGTGAATTAAAAGGTTACATGCCCAAAGCATGTTTCCTATGTGATATAGTAGGGGCTTGCTTTTTACTCCCTAGAATTTTGTGTTAGCAATGTATTGTCTTACTTCATCTTAAATAATTAAGGATGTCTTAAAAGGATAAGCATATGGCAGTGTCTTGGAAATCGTTTAAATGAAAATGCTCAAAAACATAGCAAACAAAAATATAAGCATCAATGATCAATTATCAGAGTAATTGTGGTAAAATGAGGTTCAAGAATGCAAATATATATAGACTCACCTAAGATGTGCACACACACACACGATGAATTACACTACAACTAAAGCATAAATACTTGTGCAATCTGGAAGAGAAATAGAAATAGCACTATTTGGAAGGTGTTGCTCATTGAGTGATGTGGTGCATTTGGCATGAAAGAAATGCTAGAATTTTAGAGTGATGTGAGTGGTCTAGCTTAAAAGTGATGCAATTTTTCAGAACTCAATTGAGTAGATGATGGCTATAGGAGCATATCCCTTATAATTTATGGATCATTGTAATCTTAGAACCTAAATGTGTTATGAATTTAGAATACCCCTGTATAGATGTTTCAGTTTTCTATTCAATTAAACTTATTACTTATTACAAAAAAGAAAAAAAGAAAAAAAAAGGTTCTGCACGTGGTTGAGACTCTTTTAACCTTAAGACATTACATCAAACTAGGATTTCTCATACCAAGGTTATGATCTGATGACCTGGCTCATCTTCTTTTAATAAAATCACAAAATGAAACTATGAATTTGAACCTATCTTGCTACTTATTTATTTATATATTTTTTGAAATTGAAACATCTAATGTAATATGTGTACATGATTGCTTTTGTTTATGATGTCATAAGTTTATAAGTTTTTAATTGATCAAAGTTGTTGCTATACTAATACATAGCGTTCATGTAACAATGACTCCCTTCTGAACATTATGAATTTAGGCTATATAATTTTTTGTAATTACTGTTTAAATCTGTTTAAGCCTTCTTTCCCCTCTTTTGATTATTTTACTTTTTGCAATAGTGTTATACAAAAGATATAGTTTTTGGTAGCTTTTTGCTAAATGTGTGACAAAAAGCTAAAAGCTAGCTGATTTTCAAAAACCTAATTGTTGTTAAATTTTTTATTATTTTTTTATAGCTAAGACAAAAGGAACAAAACTAAAAGCTAAAAGCTTTTACTAAATAGATAGGCCTTTGATTGCTCCATCCCTAACATGCAGCTTCGTATGTGCTGTAAAATAAATCTTTTGTTTTTCTTTGATCTGCGATCAAATTGTTGTGGTATTTGATCTTCAAATGTGCAAACTGAGATAATGAATTCTTTGGTTGAGCTTAACATTTTAATATGGATTTATAATAATTTCTCCCATTTTTTGGTGTAGCAATCATGAACCTTATTTACCTGGGCTTGGATGTGCAACAAAAACAGAGAAGTCCCACTCTTCTCTTTGGTAGATTGTTCAGGAAAGAACATAATGGTGAGAAATTAATATGGTCTTATTAGGTGGGCAGTAAAAGGATATAATGGCATGCTATTTCCGTGGAAGAGCATTTGACAGACAAAAGTTTCAAGGAATGCTGCCTTAGGTAAGATCTCAATTTTGGATAACCTCATCAAGATAACATTACTGTAGTTGATCAGTATTGCATTTGTCTATTGCTCCATTTTGTGGAACGAGATTTTTGGAGTGCTGTTCCATTTTGCATCTTGTGGACTAAAATAGGGGAGAGAGGAATAATCAGACTTTTCAAGGAATCAAGTCTATACAAACTAAATTCGTGAACTTTTGTATAATCGGAAGATGACTACTTTTGGCAGCGGTGAAATTGCTATAATTGTTTGTGGAACCAAGTGTGTGTTTTTATGATTTTTATGTAATATATCTTTCACCTCATACAGTCCTTGTTTACAGGGAGGGCATTTGTTGACATTATATTTTGGTTATGTGGGATTACTCATTAAATATGAGCAGAGATATTTTAAATTCTTGCATTATTTTTCCTTAACAATTTTAATTTTTTCTGATTCCTTAAAATTAATTTCTTGGAGTTGGTGATTTGGGGTTTTGGTCAATGTAGGATCTTGTGGTAGATTGGAGAATTTGGGTTTGGTTTTGGTAATGTGTATAAGGTGATTGTCCGTCTTAATTTGATTAATTGCTCTTCTAGTTGAGAAGCTGAGGATATGTCTTTTAAAAGAAAAAGGACAAGAAATCTTGGTGTTTTTCTGCAGTTATTTAATAGTTAGCTCTCATAAATCTATACTCTCATAGTATCTTTCCTCTTTTAGACAGGAAACTTCTGTCAATTAACTTGCCGGCGTTGCTTTTTTGAGATGCCCCTCGGATCAATGCCTTGCTTTATTGTTTTGTTCTTGTCATGTCCATCCCTTGCATCGCATAATGTGTTTGTGGTCTATCTGTGTAGTGTTGATTCCTGGTTTCATATTGTCCAATCAACCGGCTATTCCCTTATTCTTTTATGGTTATTCTAAGATATAAAGATGTTATTCATGTTGTTGTGTGTGTTTTGTTTATTGCATACGTAAGGGTTCTTAAATATGATTTTACTTTCTTTTGTCATGCATCCTAGAGATGACATTAAGGAATTTTTTGTGCTGTTGTTACTCGTATGTTTTCCCATTCATACCTAACTGGATTTCCAAAAAATAAATAGCTAAATAAAAACTGCTGAACTATATGTTTTCCTTAATGCTGCAGGAAGCAGCTTAAGCAAAAGGAGTCCTCAAAGCATTTACTCAGCAGTCCTTGAAGAAAGAAAGTCAAAGTTCCTTCAAGACACTTGCCGCTCAAGAAGTTACACATATTCACTAGTATGTTGGCTTCTTAGAAGCTTTCTGGAATTTCTACACTTTGCTAAGCTATGTTTCTTATGAATGAGTTGGTCTGATTCCTTGAAATTAATTATGGAAGATGCTAACCAAAAATCACTACACAGGTTTAAATTAGTCTCACATTTTTGGCACATCAAAGAATATAGCAACTTCAACCATGTCGTGCTATGACCTGTCACACTTCATCTTTGGTATCATCTTTGGTTCCTCTCATGATTATGACTCGGGATCATGGTTCATTATTTAAGGCATAGGTTTTGCAGCTGCTTATCCCTTTTTCACGGTTTTATACCATTTTTTCAAAGATGTTCATATTATATAGCTCATTGCAGTGTTTATGAGAAAATTTTGCACTATACTCAGTAACCAGAAATGATTTGCTTTATGCTTGTAACTATTTTCAAGAAGATTTAAATAAGTCAATTTTTTTTCAAGCCAAATTAAGAACAATTTATACAAAAGTTATTACCAAGCAGCAAATGAGCTTAGTTGATTGATTTGAATGTTCTTTTACTGTTTAATGTGGTTTCAAACTTCCTCCTCCCAAGACATGGCAGCATGGCTTGGTACTGATTTAATATACGGTATAGTACAAATGTTTTACCTACAATATTGGCAACAACTTCGTCTTCCAAATTGCCTCAAAGATTTTTGGATCTATCGTCCTGCTTAGGGGTATCAAAAGGTCCTCTATTATTGAGTTTGATTTGTCCTTCCAACACTGGGAACCACAAAATGAACATGGAGCTAAGGTACCACTAGAAGGTTTCTCTAGAATTGGATTGTTTTACAAATGAATGATCGGGAATAAACAAATTCCAAAATTAAATGTTGGATTTTACTTATAAATCTAGAGGACCTAATTCTCAATTTTCATGGTCTCCACAAATCCATTATCTTAAGCAAAAAAAAAAAAAAAAAAAAAAAAAAACTCAATTCGTTAAGAGCTTTGTAGTTTCGTGGAACTGTTCGGCTCTTTACAGGAGAACCTATCTTCAAATTTCCCTCTACACTTACAGTAATGTAAGCAAATAAGAAAACCCAAGTTAAAAGAGCTCAGTTTTACGCTAATGGGACGAAAGAGGCGAGGGGAGGAAAGGTGTAGGCTTTCACATCCAACTTCTTCCAGTCTTCCATTGTTCATACGATGGAAATATATTTGGGTATGAAATGGTCCAAAAGAGGAAAACAGGAATGGGCAATCTCACATTCATCTATTTTGTGATTCTCATGGTTGAAATAAAAACATCTGTTAAGCCGTAACTTGTTACCATTTTGTAACATTTCAAGAACCAGTACGAGTATAATAATATCCAATTTTGAAGCCTTTGCTGTGACTAAAACTCCATACAAAAGAATCCTATCATGTGAATCCAATGAGTATAATAATATTTACTGTTAAGTCCCTAGCTTATGTTAGTTTCTAACCTTTTGTTTTCATAAATTCATATTTATCTGTCTATTTATATAAATAAATAAAAACTTCTTGTTGAAAAGTCTCTTATATGTGGATAATTAATATATAAAACCCTTTTGAAAAATATTATCTCTTATGTTCAATCCCAATCTATATGATTATCAACCGAAAATACTAGACAGATGAATTTCATACTAAAAATTTATACGTTCCACTCAATGTAGATATAACCTAATGTTTTCACATATAGCCTTAAAAACGAGTATCACCGGTTGGCACCATGAATGTTTTATGCATGATAAATTAATTTAAATAAACCTCTCAGGTTCAAGGATAATAAAAAAAAAAATTGTGATATAACAAAGGTTTAACTGACAGTAATCATTATATAAAATGTTCTATATATCCAATTCAATGTATAAACTTTATATATATTCACCAACCTGTGTACTTATTTTTATGAAAATGGTCTATAAAAGATGGGCATAAGCTAATGGCTTCCAAGTATAATTAATTAAATACGGACACAAGGTTTAGAGTCCGGCCGTTTGGTTGAGTGCTAAAGAGAAATTATGAAAAATGAGAAGTTTTTCCTTATTTGGTAGTGGAAAAGGGAAATCATGGAAAGTGTAGTTTTCAGGTGAAATCTCTTGTTTACAAGGTTTATAGACTGTTTGGTTGAGTGCAAAAGGAAAAAGATAGAAAATGAGAAGTTTTTCTTTGTTTAGTGTAGCGGAAAAGAAAAAGGATGGACAAAGGGGTAAGTGAAGTTTATCCACCTAGGCCAACCAAAAACTCCTCTCATACTAAGAGGAAAAGTGAATTGAAAATGTTTATTGCATCTAAACGATTAATTAACTTTAATTACAAATTTTAAATAATTTTTTGATGTAACAAGGGTATAATAGTAAATGCATTATAATTACATTTTCTATCATTTCACTTTTACATTCTTCCTATTACATATGAGGGAAAGTTATCAACTAGATGAACCCTAGTGAAAAATAAAAATCTAGTCTTATCAGATAGGGACATGCTTCTCTCTAGTTTTAATATCTCCTGTTTTTACACGGATGATTGACACTTGGCAAATAAAAGATCATAGGGCTAAAAAAAATCTCTTTCTTCCTCCAGCATCCTTTTCCACGGCAATTTCAAATTTTCTATCCATTTGTCTCTCTCTCTCACATCTCATTCTACTCTTCGTTGTCCCTCGCCCTTCTCTCTCTATCATCAAAACTATAAAAAGATATTTTAAAAACTTTATAAAAGATAGGTAAAGAATAATTAAAAATATGAATAAAAGTAATTAAAAAGATATTTAATTATAATTGAAGAACAAAATAGAGTGCCTACAATTAGAGACATGCTATGTTCACAACAATTTCATAATTCTATTACAACAAATTCAAAATGGTGAGTTGTTACTAATTGTTATTAGTGAGAAAAAAGTAATTTAATTGGTGAGCTGAAATTTTAACCAATAACAACTTACCATCTAGGATATACTTGTTATGAAAGTATTGTGAAAATATTGTGGGTATGTCACTTCTCCTAAAATTATGAGCAAAGAATGTCCCTAGCCTGCTACCTTTTTGACGTGGGAAAGTTTGCGTGAGGCTAGGCGGGTTAGGTGGAGCAAAATTGATCTCTTAAAGTTTTTCTAGGATTAAAAGCATTTACTTTAAGTCTTTAACCTAAAGAGATCATAATGACTAAAACATTTTAGGACCATTTTCATATTATTATTTACTAATCAAAATTTTCCAATCTAATGTTTTGTGTTCGATTCCATTTTCACATTGATCTTACTGTCAATTTCCATTAGAAATCTAACCGTTGAAATTTAATTAACTTTAATTACAATTTTTTAATGTAGCAAGAGTATAATAGTAAATTCATTATAATTACATTTTCTATCATTTCACTTTTACATTCTTCTTATTACACATGAGGAAAAGTTCTCAACCAGATGAACCATAGTGAAAAAAAAAAAATCTGGTCTTTTGGATAGGGACAGGCTCCTCTCTAGTTTTAATATCTCCTATCTTGTTTTTATATGGATAACTGACACTTGGCAAATAGAAGATCCAAGGGCTAAGAAAACCATATCTCTTTCTTCCTCCAGCATCCTTTTCCACGGCAATTTCAGATTTTCTATCCATTTGTCTCTCTCTCTCACATCTTATTCTTCTCTTCGTTGTCCCTTGCCCTTCACTCTTTATCATCAAAACTATAAAAAAGATATTTTAAAAACTTAATAAAAGATAGGTGAAGAATAATTAAAAATATGAATGAAAGTAATTAAAAACATAATTAAGACGAAAAATGAAAGATAGATTTGAGAGTTTATGCAAATCTTTTAATTTATTTATCATTGGGGGACACACTCACAAAAAGATATCTATATATATAATAATAGGTGAAGCAGAGAGAAAATTCAATTAGATTTTAATTGGATTCTCAATTTTGCCCCACTTGTCCTAACCAAAACTCAAAAAAAAATCTAATTAGATTATAAATTTTACTCCAATTTTGTGTCATGTATCTTATCTAAACTTTCTAATTTTTGTGCCCAAATAAATGATGCATTAACATTTAATACGGAAGTCAAGAAAACTACAATGATAATGCTCATTAGCTTAAGTAAGAACATCTTACCTGCACACTTTTATGGAGATTATAAATTGGACTCCAATTTTGTGTTATGTATCTTATCTAAATTTTCTAATTTTTGTACCCAAATAAATGATGTATTAACATTTAACACGGAAGCCAAGAAAACTACAATGATAATACTCATTGGCCTAAGCAAGAACATCTCACCTGCACACTTTTATAGGTGATCTCAATAGAGTCTGGAGCTATTCTAATTCCACAACTAAAACCAAGGAGTTCAACGAGAAAGGCTATAAAAGTAAAACATCATCTCCTCCTAATTTCATATCGTCATCCCATGTCTCCTCCTCTCTCAACCTCTACTAGGGGTGTCAAATGGGCAGGTTTGGGTGAGTTTGGGGTGGGCTTAATTGGGTTGGGTATATAAATCCCATTTACCCATTAAAACCCATTTAACTAATTTCTTCTAACCCAAATCCAACCCAACCCAATTATTATGGGTAAACCCCAACTTACCCAATTACCCATTTATCAAAATTACCAAAATGCCATTAAAGTTAAAACCCAACACTTTCTTGGATTTTCTTTTTCATTCCCTCTACTTTCCCGGAAAAAAAAAATTTTCTTGGAAAAAAGAAAAACTTTTCTTGGATCTAAAATTTCTTTTTCTTTCTCCTCCATTGCCTCCCCACTTCAATTCTGACAAAAAAAACTCTCACTTCTCTCTGTTTGATTTCTGAGAAACTTTCATTTCATCCATTTTCCCTCTCTAACTTTCTCGAGAAAATTCCAATCTCTGGTCAAGCAAAAAAAGACTCTGACACGTCACAGATCAGGTGGCCGGAAAAAGAAAACACCGAAAAAGAAAACCAAAAACACAAAGTTAAAGATAGTGAGAGAGAAAGAACTTTGGATCTGGCGGTGGCGGCATAAGAGAGAGAGGTGTGGAAGCTGGTGGAGTCATCGGCGGTGGCGGAAGGGGAAGCGCCGCCGCTCCAAGAGAGAGGTGTGGTAGGGCTGCATCTCGTGGAATCGGCATCCTTCCTCCGCGAAACGGCGCCGTCGCATCTCAACGTCCCATCGCGGAACCACAGCTCTCGCCGGAGACTTCAGCGAAGAAGAAGACGACGCCGCTTGTGACTGCTTCAACCGCACTAGCAGCTGAACCACAACCATGTCGTCCATCGATCTGATCGACGTGAAGCCCAGAGATGCCATTCGACGACGCATACTCGATCGAGGCCACCTGCCACGCGCCGAAGCTCGAGAAGGTCTACGCCGAGATCTTCAGGGTTTTGAAGCCTGGATCTATGTACGTGTCCAACGGAAGGTCTCTGTGCTGTGTTTGTTGTGCCTTATTGTTCTCTGTGAGAGCTAGAGAGAGAAGTGTTTGGATGCCGAGAAAAGGAAGGAAAATGATATCTTGAAACACAGAAACATTTGAGAGCTTTTTTTTTATTTTTTTTATTTTTTATTTAATGGAATGGGCTGGGTTAAATTTGGGTAAATTGTTTTTGGATTAAATGGGGCTCATTGGGTTTTTAATTAAAACCCAATAATTATTGGGTCTAATTGGGTTGATACCCATTTAACCCAACTAATAATTGGGTGGGTTTGGGTTCAATTAGAGTGGGCGGGTTTGGGTGGGCAAATGGGTTTGGGCTTATTTTGCCACCCCTAACCTCTACCAACTAGATCCACACACTACCCTCTCCTCCTCCTTACGGATTTCTTAGAGCAAGGCCGGGTTCAAACACAATATTCAATCCCACTCTTCCTTACTTCACACTCTCATACATTAACGCTTCATTGGCGCCTCCAAAAAGATTACAAGCTCAATGATTAGTTCTTATTTTTTAATAGTTTTTAGTATGTCTGGATTAAGATTTTGTTAATTTGTTAAAAGTGGACAAAAATATAATCATATATATTATATTAAGTTAAAGTTCAATTTTAGAATTCAAATCGAATCAAATTAATTTCTAATTGTAGTTTAATTTTGTGCTGTGTCCAATTTGATTTTTAAATGTTGGTGTTAAGTTACCTCCATTCATAATGCTCAATGTGGAAACTGAATCTACCAAGATAAACATCTTATCATCACAATTTTGCAAGATTATTGTTTTAATCATTTTCAGGTGTGGATTTTGAGATTAAGTTGCTCACAATTGGTGGGAGAAGATTGAAGCTTACAATTTGGGACACAGGCAACTGCTGGAATTATTTTGAATTATAGTTTCATTTTAATCTTTGATTAATGATGCTTTTGGAAGTGATAGTTTATGCTAACATGTAATCTTTCTCTTCTTTCAAGTTAGTCATTGCTTTTGGTGCATAAATAGATTGTAGAGCTATTAACAATTGATGAAAGATATGTATATATGATTTTTAGTTAGGTGAACTTTTGGATTTTAATAGAAACATTTAACATTCGGATGTTGAAAAAACAAGAAGGTAAAATGTTCTGTAAATTTTAATTTTGTGAAACTGATCAATGGCAATTTGAAGTGTTAAAAGAGACAACAATATTGACTTCGGCTTGAAACGTACTCAAAATAAACTCAAGGACAGCGTATTAGACATGTCTATAGGGGAAAAGTGCTATCTGATGGCATCTCCACTAAAAACTATGAATTGCAACACACTTCTGATTCCAATACGCTATTCATGTCCAATTTTATTAGAAACTTTTGAAGAAAGCTCCATTAATGTCCCTTTATATATTTTAAATAATAAAATGCAATATTCTCTTTTTTTATTCATTGTTTTATCTAATGCTATCCTATGTATGATAAACCAAAAAAAAAAAAAAAAAGACCAATAGCATTACTTAAATAATAAAATGCAATATATATTTTTCAATGTTTGATTTAATTCTATCTGTGTGATAAACCGAAAAAACAAAAACAAAAAAATTGGCCAATAGCATCATTACAATTAACCAGTCCCGTGCGGCAGCACGGGGTTATATACTAGTTTATTATAATTGAGGAACAAAATAGAGTGTCTACAATTAGAGACATGCTATGTTCACAACATTTTCACAATTCTATTACAACAAATTCAAAATGGTGAGTTGTTACTAATTGTTATTAGTGAGAAAAAAGTAATTTAATTGGTGAGTTTAAATTACAATCAATAACAACTTACCATCTAGGATATACTTGTTATGAAAATGTTGTGAAAATATTGTGGGCATAGCACTTCTCCTAAAATTATGAGCAAAGCATGTCCCTATCTTGCTACCTCTTTGACGTGGGAAAGTTTGCGTGAGGCTAGGTGGGTTAGGTGGAGCAAAATTGATCGCTTAAAGTTTTTTAAGGATTAAAACATTTACTTGAAGTCTTTAAACTAAGGAGATCACTATGACTAAAATGTTTTAGGACCAATTGTATATTTTGGTTTTTTTTTAATATATAAATATGGTAGAATTTGAAAATGATGTTCATTCATGATTATTATTGTTGTTCATTCATGATTATTATTGTTTACTAATCAAAATTTTCCAATCTAATATTTTGAGTTTGATTCCATTTTCATATTGATCTTACCATCAATTTCCATTAGAAATCTATCTGTTGAAATTTAACTATTTGAAAAACTTATTTGAACTTGGGTTCTATAGGCTGATATGCATGTCCAACATGCCAACCATTAAGCTACAAGCCTTGTGTTGGTAAGATATGGAAAATTATTATATATAGCACAATTTATGAATTAAATTTAATAAAAAATTAAATTACACATTATGGTTCGATCTCGGTTGAACTTTTTACCTCAAAATTCTTGAACCTCTCACTTTTTTTCGGTTCTTAAACTGTTTTGGGTTTTAAAACCATAACAAGGAGAGTAATTGATAATCATTGCTTTGGAGAGAGAAATAGAAGGTGAATTGAATAGAGAAATTAGTGCTTTTGGAAAGAGAGAAGGATGACTTGAGCTAGGTCAATTTCCATTAGGATAGATGATTATGACAACACAAGTTTGAGATAAGAATGGATCACATCCCACACCTAATTCTATCTTCTTCTTCTTCTTCTTCTTTTTTTTTTTTTTTTTTTTTTTTTAATTTTTTTTTAAAGAAGATAATACTGTCTTTGGTTGTAGTTTGGAGAGAGAGAAAAGAATAAAGGGAAGGAAAGGATAAAGAAAGTGAAAAGAAAATGCTTTATATTGTTTGAAAATAGAAAATAAGGGGAAGTAAACGATGAGAAAAGAAAATATATTTCTTACAAATGTCTTAAAAGTAAGGAGAGAGGGAAAAAGAAAAGGGAAAAAAATATTTCTTTTTCCTTTTATTTGTTTGTTTTTTTAGAACCATACTTTTCCTTTTTGTTTGGTTTGCAAACGTAGAAAAAGGGAAAGAAAAATATAGTTTTTTTTATACTTTTAATCTTTTATACCATCATACCTTCGTGTAGTAGATAAATCATAAATGGATTAAGAAGCTAATGGGAAAAATTATTATTATTTATTATTATTGAGTAAACTACATATTTGATTCATATATATCTTTTATATCATATTTCATTTTGGTTCTTAACTTTTTAATTGTATCAATTTAGTCTCTAACCGTTCAGTGTTACGTAGATTTAATCATTGTTATTATCTCTTGGATGAAAATTGCTGATGTGACAAATGGCAAAAAAAAAAAGTTTATTATCACATCAACAAAAATTAATTTTTTATTTTAGTTGTTTATCACGTCAGCAATTTCTATTTAAAAGATAATGACAGAGACTAAATTGATATGACACTGAGAGAATAGGAACTGAATTGATACAATTGAAAAGTCAGAAATCAAATTAAAATATGATGTAAAAAATAGGGCTGAAATTTGTAGTTTATTTTTATTTTTATTTTTCAGAGTAATGAAAAGTAAAAGAAGCCGACTGGTCTCAGTCTCACCAGTCTCCGTTGCACATTTCTCTCCCTATACGATCAAATTGGGCCGCTTAGAAAAGGTAGGCCCAGATGGATGACATTCGCTTCATTTCTTTTCCACACGTAGCATCACATCTCCCCAAACAAAAGCTAACAATTTTCAATTATCATTACTCTTTTTTTTTTTTTTGAGAAGAATTATCATTACTCTTTTAAAAGGCTAAAACTCAGTACAATATTTTGTTCATTGTACATAAGGTTTTTTCAATTACATTTTTTTTTTTGAGAATCTTTCTAATTACATTTAAATATAGAGTTGTATGAAGTTTAATTGTTCTTCGAAAATAACATTATTTGTATTCAATTCATCAATAATAACGTTTGAATTTGATTGAAAGACCTAATGTATTATACCTAATAAATTGTTTTAAGTTTTGTCAATTTTAAAAATATATTTGGTTAATTCTGTTATCCAAAGTATTAAGAATTTTTGTAGTTTTATTATATTTATATTATTTTAAAATCTAATATATTTTTTAGTTTTGATGAAAACTTGGTCGATCTCACACAAACTTTAGAATCATGGTAAAATGATTAAAATTATTATTATTTTAATAGTTTAGGCCTTAGAGACAATTGGTAATTAATCAAAGATATCAAAGTACGTAATCTTGAGTTAACAAAGTATTTGCTCTACGTCTAATTTAAAAGTTAAAAATTTTTCACGTTTTGAGTCCCACTTGCTTGAATTCATAGGGTGGAGAAGTCAGAAGTGTTAGAATTAAATTATAATTAAATAATTAAATTCATCATTTGGTAATAATTGAGGCTTTTTACACCGATAATTCACCACACAATGTACTTTTATCCTATAACTTAAAGTATTTATTATTTATTCCTAATTATTAGTAAAATACTTGATTTAATTTATAGATTGATTTTATATTTATATATATATATATATATATATATATATATATATATATTATCGGAGTGCTAAAGAAGTGTTTTCAAGATATCTATGCGCTCGTTCTTCTTCTTTTTTTCGATGTTTCATTATCTTATAAATAGTTGCTCCTCTTTTTGCTTAGCCAAATATTTCAACGTGGAAGTCTGGACAAAGGAACGATTGTTGTTCATGGGATGGTGTCCAGACTCTCCAGAGTTAAAAGAATTCTGGCTACTTAAACAATGCTATGCATGTTTGCTTAGAAAGTTCAAGAAAGCATTAGGAAAAAAAAAATTTAAAATAAAACTTGGGATTTCCTTTTCGTTCATGTTGTTATCAATCAATTGAAACTCGAAGATATATTCGACCTTTCTCTGTCTGATAATGTTGTATAATTATCATTGGTACAAGTTGATCCAACTTCTAAGACTATATTCATTTCTTACTAGACCTCCGTTTAAAATGGTTTTGCATGGGACCCAAGTTATGTGGTGTTTTGCAAGTCTTCCGCCAGTCTTCAAGGCTTAGCTTTACAAGAAGAGAATTTTTTGCTATGGACAGAGAAAAATTGGCTTCGAATGAAGTTGGTTTTCATTTGGAGATATGAACACCACAAGTTTGAGATAATATCGGGTTGCATATTTCCAAATATCACCTCAAATAAAAGCGACATTGTGGACTTACAAGATTGCGAAATTGAGTTAGGTAATATGTTACATCTTCCCAATTTTGGGGGGACTTACAAAAAAATTGACTTGTTCTATATGTGTATTGACAATTTGACACCTTGTTTTGCAACCCGCATTTAACCTCACATGGAGGGTAAAATGATACTTTCACCTTGAAAACATGCATATTGATTCTAACCATTAAATCCTTAATCTCATTTCACCAAAATGATCTTAATGTTGTAACAATCAAATCGACTGGTCATAAGCCCTGATCGGACCACCAGATTGAAAGTTATTATCAAATCAAATTTTAATGGCTGAGATATACTATCACAAATTGAGTCTGACTATATGTGATTATGAACAATTGATTTCAATTGGTTATAAGTGTAATCAATTAGAGATCAATGATGTGTCATAATTTGATTGGTTAGGACTACATTTTATGGTGAAGTTGCATACATCTAATTAATTAGATAGTTAAACATTAATTATTTAATAAGTAATTTGTGCAATTATCTTTTAATTAGAGTAATTTTGGAACCAATTAAGTCTAAAATGGGAGTAATTGGAGCCATTTAATGTTAATTGGGAGTTAATTTGGGACCTATTAATGTTAATTGTGCTAAAACCATTTTCTAACAAATGACCTCTGCTCACCATTTCATCGATATCTCTCAGAATATTTTGAATCTGTGAATGAGGTTGATTTTCTCTGAAACTAGACATCTGGGGCTTCAATTTGAGCATAATAACGAGACAATTCCAATCAGAATTGAGTCAGATATGATTTTTCGAAGTTGGCTCTACAGGCTGTTATAACAGTTACGAGAAAACTGAATTTTGGCTTGCTCCTTACTCCCACCAATCTCTCCATTTAATGCACTAGATTTTTTCCAAGGCTAAAATGAGGTCTAGGTTCATAATTCTTTGTCAACCCTCATTAAATGGCCTTCCATTCATATTTCTTCTATCACTACTATATAAACCCCATCTCTCCTTCATTCCAACACACACAAAAACCCTCTCTCTTCTCCTTTTTTGAGTTTTAGGAAGTTGAGTAGTCTTGTCATATCTTGGTCTTCTTGAGACTCAAAATATTGAGTGAGACTCACTTTTTATCTCCTAACTCTTCTTCTTCTCCACCCTTAGGACCTTCCTCAAGAGTCTCCTCCTCTACCATGTGGATCTTGCATGAAGGTATAATCTCTTTCCCTAACTTGTTTTTTATGTTGCCATAATGAGAATTTAAGATTAAAGCATGATAGTAATTATTTAAATTCCCTTGAATATGTTTGAATGTTCTTAAATGTTCTTATGTGTTCTTCACATGTTCTTGGTTATTCATCACATGTCCATACATAACACTAATTTTGATCTTAAATCCACATCAAAAATATGAAAAAGATGTTTGTTTCATAATTCTTTCAAATCCTTGAATCTAGGATATTACTATCCACATCATTCACTAGAATTTATTTTTCAATCAAAATACAATACTTAATAAATTGAATTAGGGTTTATCACATGCACACACAGTAAATTCAACATGCAAATTGATTGATAACATATTGGATAATGTGATATGAATGTTGGCCACCATAGTCTAGAAAACTGGTTTCACTGAGCAAGGAAGATGCCTAATACCTTCCCACCCTGTAACATAGCCTCCGAGTTTAGATTAAGGGTTGATAGATCAATGCTTATCCTTGTAATTTTCAATTTCAAGATTGTAACTAGGAAACAAAACCATGTACTTTATTTTAGATTGTATTTAGAACCAAAACCATGTAATTTTCCTATGATCAATGTAAATTCAATTTCAAATTAATAAAATGAGGAATTTTTCAATTTTGGTTTTCTTATTTATTCCAATAAGTGGCAACTCCATTGTAAAACCCTTAATCTAAAGGGGAAAATATAATCAGTCGAACCTCTATTTTGAGAGGCAATAACATGACTCCACCCATTCACATGGGTTTGACCCAACACCATAAAAAAGGGGCTCGGGGCGCGGTCTCTCACAATGTGAGAAAGGGTTTTGGAATCCACCAAAGAAACAATAGAAAAAAGTCCAAATTTTTATTAATATCAATAATATTGAAAAACGTTTACAGATTTTGAGGCTTATTTTAGGGCTCCATAAAACTTGACAAACGAGAAAATATATTCTAAAATAACTAATAATTTATACTTAACCATAACAGGAACCAAATCAGACCTAAAAAGTATTAAGAGCACCTAAAAAAAAGGAAATAAATGCCCTAAACCTAAAATAACTTTTTTTTTTTTACATAAAAATACCAAAATTAAATAATTAAGAAAATTAAATTGTAGATTCTGTCTTACATCAAAGCCCTCCACTTAAAACAAACTCATCCTTGAGTTTATCTTTGAAATCTCCGCTCCAAATAAACAATTACTTTCTCTAGTAACTAGTATATTTAAAAAAAAACTTTCAACAAATTAACAAATAACAGCATCCAAACTAAAAATAATCATTTTTTTTTGCTCAGTATCTTGGAGTCACCTGGCCCCCATGAGATTTCTTCTTGTAACAACTCAGTGTGTGTGGGACAGAGGGGCTGCACATGCCCAAAAGATTAGTCAGATGCTTGAAAAGGTCTAGATACCCTTGTTTGTAAAAAAAAAAAAAAAAAAAAAAAAAATCACTCATTCCCTCCTTCCATTATTTCAACCTTTTTCAATCTCTCTAAAACTCAATTCTTTTCCCGGTCACTCTCCAGCTACTAAGCACAACCAAGTGAACGCCCACCACTTTGGGTCTCTCCCAAAATAATTAACAGAACCCCCTCTTAATTAACTTAATTGCTTTTTCGTGATTTTCTGCTCTTCGATTCTTCTTCTTCTTAATTGAATTTAAACTAAATGATATTCGATTATTTGCAGTTTATGCTTTAAGCTAAGGGTGGAACTGTGGAAATTCAATTTCCTGGAAGGTGTTTGACAAAATGCTTGACCATAACATTTCTGTGACATATTATTCTTTGCAAAAATCGGTTAATCCCATTTTAGCCTTATTTTTTCCCCATTATCTTTATTCCCAAAAAGTTAAAAAAAAAAAAAAAAAAAAAAAACTCACTTTACTGCTTCGTTATGCCAGTTTTCTCAATTAGCTTCTATGTTAATAATGGCAATTCTAAATGTAGAGGAAAGAACTTGATGGATGTCATCCAAACCGTTGTGGCAGAAAAATTAATATTTCTTTGAAGGGCAAAGTTTTCCCACAACCAATTTAATTAAAGGAAAGAGCCTCCAACCCATTGTATGGCAACTCAAAACAAAAGTATCCACGTGTACTTTTAGTTGCACGACCTACTTAATAGTCATGTAACTTGTTTAAATATTTCAATAAATCATGTGATTTAATATGCGTGGATGGTCTTTTAAATCATCACGTAATGGGTTAGAGAAGATTCTTCAACCCGGCTTGGAGGAAAATTTTGTCCTTTAAATAGTTGGTTTGAAATTCAGCTTTCTCAGTTAAATGTTAATCTATTTCACGAATATTTACTAATCTTGAGGAGTTCCATGTGTTCAATGTACATATCATATTTCTCTTTTATTTGTACTTATCGTTTTTTGGTATCTAATGCTGTCAAAAATTAAAAATAAATTACTTTAAAAAAAATTAAGATTAATGCCCTAAATTTACTTTCTTTGGATTTACTAGGTAATTACGGTAATAGTCTCAATTCAAGAAAGGCTTGTAGTACATTCTAAAAAAAGAAGAAGAAAGGCTTGTAGTAATTGCTTTATTCAGTAGTTGCAACAAGTCATTTGATGTTTAATTAAGGTTCTCAGTTCTCATGAAGTTACAAATCAAGCACTGTAAATCTTTTGTTCACCTCACTGACGTAACAGTAAAATAGTTTGATAGATTTTATTCAGAAGTTTACTTATCAAAAAGTTTTTCCTTATCACACACCCAAATTTGTTACATGTGTAGTAGAATAAATCTTTTGGTTTTCTTTGATCTGTGATTAAATTTTTATGGTAATAGATCTTTGATTTCTGTAACACAGATTATGAATGCTTTGGTTGTACTAACTTAACATCTTAATGTGGTTTTAATAATAATTTGTCTCATTTCTTGATGTAGGAAACATGAACCTTGTCTACCTGGTCTTGGATGTGCAATAAGAACAGAGAAATGCCACTCTTCTCTTTGGGGACAAAGTTCAAGAAAGAACATATTGGTGAGAAAGTAAGATGCTCTTATTATGTGGGCAGTATAAGGACAAGGATTGTATCTGGTGACATTGCTATAAATATTTGTGGAGCCTACTAGGGTGTTTTTCTGATTTTATGTAATTTCTAATTTTTTTTTCTTTTGATTTTTTAGGGCTTGGGTGTGATAGTTTATTTTTATTTTGGCGTAAATGCACTTTTAGTCTCTACATTTTGACGTTTTTCCATTTTAGTCCATACATTTTATTTTTATCACTTTTAGTCCCTAAACCAATTAACGCCCTTCATTTAAGTCCTTGAAGCTAACTTCCGTCACTAATCTAACGGGAACACTGACGGATGAATAAAATAATATTTTAAAATATTAGATTATAATTTTAACAAAAGAAAAAATATGAGTTAAAAAAATAAAAAACCAGAAACATAAGAACAAGAACAACTTGTTCCCGACCCTCTGGACCACAATGTCCCATGAGTAAACAGACCTGGGCGCACACATGAGGGTAGAGAGGATGGTGTTAGTGGCAAAGACGGTGGCTTTGTCCTCGTTGGCGAGGCGGCGGATGACAGGGTCACCACGCGTTCAAGACGGCGCTCATTCTTGGGAGTGATGCGGTCAAAAGATCGATTGTAGAACTCGAGAGCACCGCAGAGGAGGAGGTCCTCGGGTTCAGGGACGGAGAAGGAGAGCTTGGAGAACTTGAGAACTGGTGGTGGCGCCGATGACATGGAGCTAGTGATGGGTGGCAACGGTGAAGGGAGAGCCGGTGATGGGTGGGTTTGTTCTCTCCTTTCTCTGTCTCGGCCCATCTCTCTCAGATCGGCGTGGAGGGTGTGGGTTTGTGGGGATCGGCGTGGTGGAGGGTGTTTGTTTGTGGAGATCAGCGTCTGTGGTGGACATCGGCGTTTGTGGTCGAGGTTGAGGTGTGGGTCACGGTGGTTGCTGGGCTGTGGAATCGATGAATCGGTGGTTGGGTTATGGAAATCGGTGACTGGGTTGTGGGAATCGGTGGCTGGGTTGTGGGATTCGGTAAGTGGGTTGTGTGGGTTTGGGTTTGTGGGTATGGATTTGGCAGTGGTGGCGGTGGTGGTGTTGTTGGATTGGTGGTGGTGGTGGTGGTGGTGGTGGCTGCTGTGCTGTGGGTTTGATGTCGTTGCTGGGTTTGATGAGAAAGAGCTTCATTTAATTTAAATAAAAAATGACCAATTAGCGAATATGGAAAATGTCGTTGCTGGGTTTGCTCTTTGATTCTGGGTTTGATGTTGTTGCTGGGTTTGATGTTGTTTTTGATGTTGTTGCTGGGTTTGATGTTGTTGCTGGAGATTGATTATAGGGAAGAACACAAAGAACATGAACATGTTCTTCATGTTCTTCCAAAAAAAAAAGAGAAACAAAATTAATTAAAAATCTTTTCTTTTCTTTTTAAATTTTATTATTATTTTATTCATCCGTCAGTGTTCCCGTTAGATTAGTGATGGAAGTTAGTGATGGTGTAAGGAAAATGCGCTAAGTTTCTTATCGTCCATATAGGCCGTCCGTGACAAAGTGTAAAGGAAGGGACGAGCATCTCTTACACTCGTCCCCCTTTATTCGTCCATCCTATGCTGGTCCTAGAGGTAAATCTCGTCCGTCCGTAGAAATGGACGAACGAGGTTTACAAAGCTTTGGCACTAACGATTTGCCCTTCCAAAAAGCGTGATCTCGTCCCTCCTTAATAGAGGATGGACGTGACCTCGTCCTTCCCTGATGATGGAAGGGAGTAACCTCGTCCGTCCATGACAACGGATGGACGATCATTCTGAACTCAACATGCCAAATGAACCAGAGCCCCCATTAACCGCAACGAAGTACCGGTCCAAATAAGGTAACTTCCACGGAAGTTAGGGAAGTTATCTCTGAATTCTCTAGACTCCTCAACAATAGGAGCAGTTATCACGACAAATAACCGTTCAACATACCCTATATAAGTATTCCTCTGCGTAGAAGGTAGGGTTGGACACATTTTTCCAACAAAATAGTGAAGTCTTAAGAAGTATTTTCTTTCCTACTTCAACCCACTAACTTTACCATCGGAGGATTCTGGACCGGCCTCCACCGGTCTTTCTCTGATTTTATTTGATTTTATAGGACTTAGCCTTCAAGATCATTAAGCCCAGAGACTTTCAGCCCACTGATTTCCAAGGATCTCTCAGTTGGCGCCGTCTGTGGGAATCGAACCCACGACCACGTGGTTTCCCCTAGATGAGAATAACCCTGAAAGGTGTACTAGGGTTGGAGCAGACCTGGAAGAAAAGGTTAAGAAGGACCTCATTTGTTTTTTAAAGAAAAATAGAGATGTGTTTGCTTGGAGTCACGAAGACATGCCGGGTATAGATCCTGGTGTCATTACCCACCGTCTAAGTATATGCCCTTCCTCATAGCCAGTGTGACAAAAGAAGAGGGTATTCGCCCCTGAGAGAGATAATGCCATCAAAGAGGAAGTTCAGAAGTTAATCGTGGCGAAGTTCATTCGAGAAGTATACTATCCTGACTGGTTAGCCAATGTGGTAATGGTCAAGAAGGCAAATGGCAAATGGAGAATGTGCGTTGATTTCACTGATCTAAACAAGGCTTGCCCCAAGGAAAGTTACCCGTTGCCACGCATTGATCAGTTGGTAGATTCTACTGCGGGCCACAAGTTGCTCAGTTTCCTGGACGCTTTCTCTGGATATAATCAGATCAGGATGGATGAAGCAGACCAAGAGAAGACGTCCTTTATTACCAGTCAGGGGTTATTCTGTTATGAAGTAATGTCTTTCGGTTTGAAAAATGCTGGGGCAACATACCAACGTTTGGTCAATCACATGTTTCGTCCACAGATCGGGCGAAATATGGAAGTCTACATAGATGACATGTTGGTGAAAACTCAGGATGAGGAGAGGCATCTGGACGACCTGCAGGAGACGTTTGACATACTAAGACAGTACCACATGAAGTTGAACCCAAGTAAATATGCCTTTGGAGTATCATCGGGGAAATTCCTAGGATTCATGGTCTCCCACAGAGGAATCGAAGCTAACCCTGATAAAATTCAAGCAATACTGAATATGAAACCTCCGAGCAATGTTAAGGAAGTCCAGTCACTCACCGAACGAGTTGCTACCCTCAACAGGTTTGTTTCTAAAGCTACTGACAAATGTTTGCCATTTTTTAAGGTTCTTAAAAAAACATTTGAATGGACCGACGAGTGTCAGAAAGCTTTCGAAGATTTGAAGACATATCTCACCATGGCTCCTTTACTAAGCCCGTCCATTCAAGGAGAAGAGTTGTATTTTATATTTGGCAGTTACCCCACATGCAGTGAGTTCAGCACTAGTGAGAGAAGAAGGCAAGGCACAAAGACCTGTATACTACACAAGCAAAGCACTGAGGGGAGCAGAAAGACGATATCCGTTAATGGAGAAGTTGGCTTTTGCATTGATAACAGCCTCCAGGAAACTAAGGCATTATTTCCAGGCTTATGTCATCAACGTCATGACGGATCACCCACTCAAGAAGGCAATGAACAAGTTGGAGGCTGCAGGGCGCTTGATTCAGTGGGCCGTCGAGCTCAGTGAGTTTGACATAAAATACCAACCGAGGCATGCCATAAAAGCTCAAGCTCTAGCTGACTTCATTGCAGAGTTTACACTAAATTCTGACGATGTAGATGAGATGGAAGACAGCAAGAAGTGGATCGTCCATGTGGATGGTTCGTCCACGCAGTACGCAGGAGGAATTGGTGTGGTTTTGCAATCTCCAGAGGGGGACAAACTGAGACACAGAGTTCGTTTGCAGTACCAAACAACTAATAATGAAGTTGAGTACGAAGCTCTTCTTAAAAGGCTGGAATTGGCTAAGTCTGTAGAAGCGAAGTCACTCTTCGTCCTGGGAGATTCTCAATTAATCATAGGCCAAGTGAATGGAATGTATGAGGCTAAGGAAGAACGAATGAGGAAGTATCTTAACAGGGTGACGCGCCTTATAAAAAATTTTGAAGAAGTTAACTTCGTTCACATCTCAAGGGAGGAGAATGTGGAAGCTGACACCTTGGCAAAAGAAGCCTCAGCAAATGAAGCCGTGGATAAGTTCGATGAGATTCAATACATACCGAGTATAGACATCCCAGAAGTACAGCAGGTGGAAAGTAGAGGAAATTGGATGGCTCCAATCGTGTCATACTTAAGAGATGGACGACTTCCAGAAGAAAAAGATGAGGCTAGGAAGTTGAGGGTAAGAGCAGCCAGGTACGTTCTTTTAGACGAGGTTCTCTACAAAAGAGGTTTTTCCCAGCCTTATCTCAGGTGTTTGGCTCCAGACGAAGCAAACTATATATTAATAGAAATTCATGAAGGAGCATGTGGAAACCACTCAGGAGCCAGGTCACTCATCCACAAAGTCGTCCGTGTAAGATATTACTGGCCAAACATGCAAGTTGATGCTAAGGCCTACGTCAAGGTCTGCGATCAATGCCAAAGGTTTAGCAACGTCCCCAGGCAACCATCAGAGTACTTAACTCCAATGACGGCCCCATGGCCTTTTGCGTAGTGGGGGTTAGACATCCTGTTGCGTAGTGGGGGTTAGACATCCTGGGTCCTTTTCCACTAGGTGTAAGGCAGATGAAGTTTCTCGTGGTTGGAATTGATTATTTTACCAAGTGGGTAGAAGTAGAACCCTTAGCTAACATCACACAACAAAATGTCAAAAACTTCGTATGGAAGAACATTGTGTGCAGATTTGGGGTGCCTAGGGTGTTGATATCTGACAACGGACGACAATTTGGCAATGCACTCTTCAAAGATTTTTGCGTACACTTTGGGATTCAAAATCACTACTCCTCGTCAGCCCACCCACAAGCTAATGGCCAGGCTGAAGTTGCAAACCGATCCTTGTTAAAGATAATCAAGACTCGGCTTGAGGGGGCAAAGGGAGTATGGCCAGATGAGCTACCAGGTGTTTTGTGGGCGTATAGGATGACAGCGAGAACTCCTACAGGAGAAACTCCTTTTAAACTAGCCTATGGAATTGAAGCAGTCATACCTGTGGAAGTACACATGGCCAGTCACAGGGTGGCAACCTATCAGGATGAAGCTAATGAGGAGCAACTTCGTGTGAACCTCGATTTAATAGACGAGGTAAGGACGGATGCTGAGCAAAGGATGGTGAGGTATAAAAATCTGATGACTAGGCAATATGACGCAATGGTAAAGCCAAGGCGATTCAACATAGGGGACCTCGTCCTGAAAAGGGTTTCCTTAGCAACAAAGAACCCAGCTCATGGGAAGTTGGGACCTAACTGGGAAGGCCCCTACAAAGTTGTAAACTGCAAAAGATAGGGATCCTATTACTTGGAAGCCCTTGATGGGAGGAAGCTGGAGCATCCTTGGAATGTGGAACACTTGAGGAGATACTATCAGTAAATTGCCAGCCTAAGGGAGCATGACTCTGGACGAGCCTAGAGATTACATAAAAACTTGTTTATTTATATGTTTTTAGTGTGGCTTTGTTATTATGTTAAACGTATGGACGAAATTATGGTTTGGTTTGTATTTGTTCTAATAAAGGCATTAGCCTTTAAAGTGCATGCCTCGTCTATGAACAATATCTATGTTATGAACAATGTTTGTGGAATGTACATAATGTTGTGTGAATCCATGTTTTCCATCGATTTTTGTTCATATTGACTCTTGAGAAAAGCTTAAAAGCTCAAGACGAGAAAATTCTCTGGAGACGGAGATGTAATCTCAAGCTTTCCTAAAAAGCAAAATCAAGGCACACTCGTCCAAATCAAAGGACGAGGTAAAGCCAATGCCTAAGAGCAAGTTACAAAGAAGTCCAAGGCATGCTCGTCCATAGGATGGGCAAGGTAGAACATAATACCTAATTGTACCATGGACGAGGAAAAGCATAGACGTTTTGAACTTGTTAAGTCTGCTAAAAAGCCGTCCATGGACGAGCAAAATACAATCTTTTATTCCTTTAAACACAAGATTCAGCCAAGTCTAAGGACGGGTAACGCTGGTAACTACCATTTCACATGGATGAATTACACAGTAAAATTCCAATGAAAATGGATAAAGTATATATGTATGGAATGTAGACGAGCTAAACAAGAAATCCTGTACATAAAAACAAAAACTCCCGTCCATGCATATATAAGAGAAACAGCGTTCATTCAATTGTTTCAAGGGCGGACGACTAACGTCCAAACACCCAAAACTAATTTTATTAAAACTCATCCTTAAACATAGACGAGCCTAATGTACTTGGGTTACATAAAATAATAAGTACATAAACATTGAAATGTTTCTTAAACTGGAGGAGCATCGACGTTGGGGTCGTCCTGAGGCAAGGTCGTAGCATCGTCGTCTATATTGGGGTCCTTAGAACCAGTGCGAAGAAGAGAACTAGTGGCAGCAGCATTCAAATTAAGTATAATGGAGCTGAAGTCCACGCCAGGGAACTTCTCTATAGCTTCCATTCTGAAATCCTCAAAGCCCGCTGCGTAGTTAGTGTCCAGAACATCAGTAATTGTTTGGACACTTTGAATTCAGCCACTGCGTCTTCCTTCGCCTTCAAAAGGAAAACACTTTGCTCGTCATTCTTTTTCTGTAGGTCTTCAAGACGAGAATCTTTCTTCGCAGCACTGGTCTTCAACTCCTCAACAGAAGTTTGTAGCTTCTTCACCTTGTCCTCAGCTTTGGCAGCCACTTCAGCCCATTTCTTTGCCTCGTCCTTCACCTCCTGAATCCTTCTCTCTAACAAGACCCTCGTCTTGTCCAACCCTGTGGCCTGCCTAGACGCTGCCATAAACTTTGACATGGCCTACAAAAACAAACAAAACATGCCAACGACAAATGAAAGTTAAAGAAAATAGAGGAGAGAAAGAAATTTTTTGGTCAAGACGAGCTAGAGACTTTACCTTAAAAAGATCATGAACACCAGAGTGTTCAAAATCTTTGAGGGACATGTCATAGCAAGCATTTATATCTTCATCAGAAATAGCATTCTTGAAACGTTCCCAAGCCAGATCTTCATTGTCAAGGATATGTGAAGAAACCTTTTGGGAAGGTTGAGACGAGGTAGAAACAGCTACTTTAGACGAAGGAGTCTTGGACGGAGTGGTTTCAACAGGAGTGGACGAGTCAACGTCAAACACTTTGGTAGGCTGGTGGGACGAGGGAGGATTAGGTTTGACTACTTGAGACGAGCCATGCTTGGTTTTCTTGCTTCGTCGGCTGGGGAGATTTTCCAAGTCTAAGTTCTTGGACAAAGTCTTCCTTTTATCCCCAGCCAACGGACGAGCCTGAGATTCAACCTTAAGATGAGCCCCCTCACCAGTTGCTTCTTTTCCCTTGTTTCCTTTCATGGTTGCCATTCCTTAAAAAAAAAAAAAAAAAAAGAAAGAGGAGCGAGGAAGGTTTTCTTTAGCAAAAAAAAAAAAAAAAAAAAAAAAAATATATATATATATATATATATATTTTGTGCAGGGAATGTTAGAAGTTTTAAACCTACTTTTTCTCACAGTAACTTCGTGTGCAAGTGCCTTTTCAGACGGTTTAGGACCTAATCCCCACTTGGCGAGTCGTCTAAGGTTAACCAGGGAGTGAAAATCCCTGTCTGAATATAGACGAGCCCTGTGGACGTGGTCACAAAGCAACTTGCTCAAAGAAGGTCGTTCAACGGCTGTAAGAAAACAATCAAAAGGTTATAAAATAATAATGAACAAATAAATTATGATAATAGATAAAAAGGGAGAAGGGGAAAGCTAAGGGACTTACCCTCAGGACGAAGGTTCCCTAGGTCCCCAGTATAACGACCAAATGTATCCCAGCCAACGTCCACGGGATTTCCAGCCCAGAAGCCAGAGACAAAGAAAAACTCCGTCTTCCACTTTCTGTCAGACGAGGCCAAGGATTTCACCAGTCTACAATCTCTACCTTTGGCTGTGAATTGATAAAAGCCAGCGGATTGGTGAATCTCTGAAGGTTTATAACAATAGAGGAACTCGTCCACGGTAAGAGGACGAGCCCCTCCAAACACTTCCCTCCACAAAACTTGTATAGAGATAATCAATCTCCATGCATTTAGGTTGAATTGGCATACTCCTAAACCTAACCTAACTAGTAGTTCTCTAGTAAAAGCATTTAAAGGAAACCTGAGACCCCCCAAAAGATAAGCCTCATAAACGCCTATCCCAAAATGAGGGTTACAACACCACTCTCCACGGACGGGCAACCTAGGGTTAAATTCGCTTGGGATCTGATACCACTCCCTAAGATTGTTTAGCCTTTGCTCTTAGAAGGGATATCTATGGCACAGCTATACACAGTTATCTCCGCCTCGTCTAAAGGACTAGACGGAGGAACGGAGGACGAGGTGCCTGCCTGGGACCCTGAAGCTTTCCTAAGCTGCTCTTGAACTTCTTCTACAGGAAACCCAGGGACGCCTGAGACATACTCCTCGTCCGTGGTGTTTCCCCCACTACTACTAGAATCACTAGAGCCATCACTACTCTCGTCATAATACTCGTCTATGAGTTTCTCTGTACTATCACTAGACGAGGAAATAGCTATTTCTGCCATTTTTTTAAAAAAAATTGAAGAAACCTAAAAGACGAGAGAAGAGGAAATACCTGGCTCTAGGACGAACATAAACTAGGGACGTGAGGAAACTCCTAGACGAAGCTCTAGACGATGAATGTCAAGGAAGGAAAATCTCTGTAGTGTGAAGGGTAGTGGGGGTATTCCACTATTTATAGATAGCTGACCTGGGCATACGAGGCGACACAATCAATTAGATGATGACGCGTGGTCTCTGCCTCGAAAAACTGAATCGACGAGACGGGCCACCATCTAAATTATAACACGTGGCACACCTAATTGATGAAAAGAGCTCGTCCGTCTAGAGACCAATATCTCTATATATTCTGGGACGACCCATGGACGAGGGGGCAACTGATGGTGTCAGGAAAATGCGCTAAGTTTCGTATCGTCCATATGGGACGTCCGTGACAAAGTGTAAAGGAAGGGACGAGTGTCTCTTACACTCGTCCCCCTTTTATTCGTCCATCCTATGCTGGTCCTAGAGGTAAATCTCGTCCGTCCGTAGAAATGGACGGACGAAGTTTACAAAGCTTTGGCACTAACGATTCGCCCTTCCAAAAAGCGTGATCTCGTCCCTCCTTAATAGAGGATGGACGTGACCTCGTCCTTCCTTGATGATGGAAGGGAGTAACCTCGTCCGTCCATGACAATGGACAGACGATCATTCTGAACTCAACATGCCAAACGAACCAAAGCCCCCATCAACCGCAACGAAGCACCGGTCCAAATAAGGTAACTTCCACGGAAGTTAGGGAAGTTATCTCTGAATTCTCTGGACTCCTCAACAATAGGAGCAGTTATCACGACAAATAACCGTTCAACATACCCTATATAAGTATTCCTCTGCGTAGAAGGTAGGGGATGGACACATTTTTCCAACAAAATAGTGAAGTCTTGAGAAGTATTTTCTTTCCTACTTCAACCCACTGACTTTACCATCGGAGGATTCTGGACCGGCCTCCACCGGTCTTTCTCTGATTTTATTTGATTTTACAGGACTTAGCCTTCAAGATCATCAAGCTCGGAGACTTTCAGCCCACTGATTTCCAAGGATCTATCAGTTAGCTTCAAGGACTTAAATGAAGGGCGTTAATTGGTTTAGGGACTAAAAGTGGTAAAAATAAAATGTAGGGATTAAAATGGAAAAACGTCAAAATGTAGGGACTAAAAGTGCATTTACGCCTTTTATTTTTACTGGATGTGATTTTTTTTGGAACATGTTTTTTATTTTTATAAAATTTTTTGGGTGATTACTCTTTTTTGTGTGGTTATTTGTCACTTTTTTTAATTTGACATCATTTTTTAACAAGGGTATATGAGTAAATTTATTCAAACTCGTTTTTTCCATCTCTCCACTTTTCCACACCCAACCAAACAAAAAGGAGAGAAAATAAAATCTTTTCTATCCTCCCACTTTTTCATCCTCCCACAATTTTCTATCCTCCCACTTTGCCATCCATCTAACCAAACGGACCCTTATTGTCATTGTATATTGGTTTGCAATATGCACATAAATGCAGGATTGCTCATTAAATATGAGCAGAAATATTTTAAATTTATGCACAAATTTTTCCTTATAATAAATTTTAAACATTTTGATTCCTTGAAATTAAGGGCCCATTTAGTAGAGGAGTTTGAGTAATGATGTTTGTAGTTTTTTGAAATATGTGTGGGTGAAAAAGTGTGAAAAAATGTATAATGTTGTTTAAAAACTGAAAATAAGTTGTTTAACAACTCCACCAAACCGGCTATAAATTTCTTGGAGTGGGGTGACTGACAAGGATATGGACTAGACCTTTTGATGATTGAAATTATAAATTTTCTTCTGTGCCTTGTTTTACCGGAATGAAGAGGTTCAGGTTGTATAAAACTAGGCATTTCCTCTTCGTTCATGTTGTTGTCAATCAATTGAAACTTGAATATATTCGACCTTTCTCTGTCTGATAATGTTGTATAATTATCACTGTTGCAAGTTGATCCAACTTCTAAGACCATATTCATTTCTTACTAGACCTCCGTTTAAAATGGTTTTGCATGGGGACCCAACTTCTGCCAGCTTTCAAGGCTTAGCTTTACAAGAAGAGAATTTTTTGCTTTGGACACAGAATAATTGGCTTCGAATGAAGTTGATTTTCATTTGGATATATGAACAACACAAATTTGAGATAAGATTGTGTCATGCCCCAAACCCGATACCCGGATTTGTGATCATAACCGGCATGCTAATATCAAGCCTAAACCTGATATTAACAAGAACCAACTTAACTTTTACAAAACTTTCACAATAGCTTTTACAAAAGCTTCCCTTTTTATTTAAATCCTTGTTTCTTTACTTAAAAGATATAATTTTTCACTTGACATTCAGAGCATCTACACTGTACTCAAAGAATAACATAATCCACCAATTACTCAAATTCTAAATTCCACATAATACATCTCTTAATGCTTTGAGGTACATAATTTTCATTAGATCCTAAAATACACAATACTACTAAACTAAACATCAAATACTAATTTAGGATCTATACATATAAAACTAAAACCAGCTCCTTCCAAAACTTGAATAAGGCTCCCTTTGCTCCAAAATAAAACCTGTTGACTAAAAGAGTGGAAGGGATGAGCTATACAGCTCAGTAAAGGTAAGATATATGAGAATTTAATAAGGATGCATGTAAATCAATTCATTTCACTTTATCAACGTTCAAATAGGAGAATATCATTTCATGCATAGTATTTTATACTATTTATAATAATAGCTTATACGCTCTTCGTAGGAAAATAGTTGTTCTCCCTTTCCTTATCGTAATAATTTTATCAAAACCTTCCAGATTGAATTTCTTTCATTCCTTACAAAGTCACCATATATGTTTTCATTACAAAATAATCATTTAAGTTAAATCGGATAATCGGTAACTTTGTCTTAAACTGGAAGCATCTTAAAGAATAATAAAACTTTCCTTCATAAACTTCTTCTTATAAAATATTATAACTTTCATAATCATAAAACTTAACGTTTCATAAAAAAAAACAGATATCTGATAACTTCTTAACATAAACTTGTACTTTCATCAGAAACTTCATCTTTATAGCACAACAGAACTTCAGAAACTTTTATCTTTAATGAACAGCTTTCTTGTCATCAGAAGCTTCTTCTTTTCATGAAAGCTTTTACTTTTCACAATGCATTTAAACAAAATAATTCTCTCATGATTAATAACATAATATAGCTGTTCATAAATAACTTATTGGTTAGTCCATAGCTGATAAGTCTGTACTTATTTGGGAGGCTTCTAGCACCACGGTGCTAGGCATCCAGCATTCCCCACAATGCCAAGTATTCTCAGGATCACATAATTATACATATCTTCCAACCATGGGGGTAGGTTGGCTTCCTCCACAAGTTGGCCGTAACCAACAAGGGCGGGTACAGCAGAGCCAGTCCCACTTAATGGCCAATCATATAACATTTTCCATGGAAAGCCAGTAATTAACCCCTACTGACAGAGTTCAGATCACCAGAGGACATAACCCGAAAACATTTCATGCTTATTCATTATACTGAAATTCATAGTTTGCATTACATTTTACAATAATACCATTTCTATTGTTTTCTTTAATCATCATGTTCGTGGAATTAGTAATAGCATTAATATGCTTACATCATATACATAAGGTTTCGAAAGCTCACGAACATAATATACTTTAAAATAACCTCATGACTTACCAAATGCCCATATAACTTATCCCTTACCTAAAAGCAAAGGAACCAAGAGCCTAAAGTCGAAGGAGCTTAGACCTGACGACTAGTAACACCTAAACCAAAATCAAAGCTTATTACTACCCATTATTCTTAACATAAACTTACATATTCATCTCAAAGCCTATCTTTTAGAATCAAGGAAATCCTAATCCCACCTCAAAGAGGTTTCCACAAATACAAAATACATTCATCAGACAACATGATGTACTAAATCATAGAGAAACCAATTCATAAAATTTATATATGATTCTAACATACCAAAGGATGAGCATATTAAATTATAGCTCAAAACATTCACCCTAACTTGAGAATTAAATCCACAAAGTCAGGTGTAGCATATGTTGTTCACTGCTCATTTCAGCAGAATATGCTCCATTTGTAAAATACAAACGGGCTGTCCACACACATCCAATTGTCATGAAATTTTACATAACTACTCCCCTGTATGTCCAGTACCATAAAAATTTCGGAGTCAAAGAATAAACCCATGATTTACTAAAAATCACACAAGACAGCATACTCAAATCTGTCATGACAGAATTTTTTTGCAAATTAAAAATTAAACCATTATTTTTATGTTCATCCAAATTATGTGAGACCACTTCCATAACAACCATGTGTGTCTTATAATTCATAAAAAATACTCCTAGCATCCTAATTCACAGAATATGATTTAATACATATTTTTCTTGTTGTAAACATCAAATCTGTCACAGAGACAGCTTCAGTACATATTCTTACAAAATCATCAACAAATAGCAATAGGCCTTAATTTCATTTGGGTATTTTTATACCTATAATAAACATACTAAAATATGTTATTAAACATTCAATAAACCATAATATCATCAAACCTTCAAATCACTAAAACAGAATCATAATTCAGCCTATAAAATCAAAGGATAGAGGTTAAAGAAGTAGAATAAACAAATGAAGTTTTGATTACTTACCCCCAACCATTTGAAGCTGAAATTTTAGTGTTAACCCTTTAATTTCTTCTTTAGAGAGGGATATTTTGTTTTGGTGAGAGAGGGAGGGCTGCCATGTAAGAAGGGGAGAAGAAAGAAACAAAGAATAAGGAAAAGAGTAGGAAAAGAGGGCTGGACTTTCTGGTCTGATGCAGCCAAGAAAATAGGAAAAGGAGAAGACTTTTGGGGCAGCAAAAAGGGGATAAGAGATGGGGACTTTGGGTGGAATACGTGTGGAGCTTAGGAAAAATCTCACCACCCACTTTTCCAACTTTCTTGCATTCACACTCACACTTTTCTACAAAATAATATCACTTTGTATATATATATATCTCCTTACCTTTATAAAGTTATATTCATCACATTAAAAGAGCATATATGTTCTAGTTTCTTTGAGAAAGTGTGAATAAGAAATGAGATGAGTCTTCTCTTTCTTTTAATGTGTGGACCGTGGGTTTGACAAAAGGGACACAAGAGAGCTTCCTAACACTTTCCTTAAGAGAAAAGAGAGTAAAGTTGAGGTGAGAAATCTGATTTTGCATGGATCCGTAGGAAATGAGAGGAAGAGAGCTTCTTGGAAATTCTAGTTGCATTGAAAGTCAAAGAAGGAGCTCGGTGGAACTTGCTCATTGCATGGCCAAGTCTTGGTCTTTGGAGATTGTCATCATGCATGAAACTTTGGTATTATATGTGTTCAATTTTCATTGGTTGCATGAGTGGGTGGAATTTCAACCATAATGTCTCATGCATCATACATAGTTAAAACACCAACAACTATATATATATATATATCTCATAACTTAACCACTTAATATAGTTTTGCACATACCAAGTATATATTTATAATACAAATAGCCATTTCAAGTATTTAAAATCTTTTCAATTCTTATTCAATGACATTATAAAACAATATGTTTATTAAATACTCTTATATTAATTTAGAAAGTAAGTGATTAAAATAATAATTAACCACTTGAACACATAGGTTAACTATAAAATTGGGTCGGGGTGTTACAGATTGGGTCACATATTTAAAACCATCACCTCAAATAAAAGCAACATTGTGGACTTACAAGATTGCGAAATCGAGTTAGGTTATATGTTACATCTTCCCAATTTTCGGGGGACTTACAGAAAAATTGACTTGTTCTATATGTGAGAAAGGGTTTTGGAATCCACCAAAGAAACAATAGAAAAAAGTTCAAATTTTTATTAATATCAGTAATACTGAAAAATGTTTACGGACTTGGAGGCCTATTTAAGGGCTCCACAAAACTTGACAAATAATAAAATGTATTCTAAAATCACTAATAATTAATACTTAATCATAACAGGAACCAAATTAGACCTAAAAAGCATTAGGAGCACCTAAAAACAAGGAAATAAATGCCCTAAACCTAAAATAACTTTTTTTTTTTTTTTTTACATAAAAATACCAAAATTAAATAATTAAGAAAATTAAATTGTAGATTTTGTCTTACATCAGACCCTTCCACTTAAAACAAACTCATCCTCAAGTTCATCTTTGAAATATCCGCTCCAAATAAACAAATACTTTGAATGTTTGTGCCCCTTGATCTTCTTTCCATACTTGTGACTCATCCATGGAATAAACAAATCAACATGAATTTCTTTTTCCTTGGTCTTCATGTAATTATAGAGATTTACCAAATAAAAATTTACAATTGAATCAAATATATTAACCTTAATAAAATCAAAAAATTTCGGTTTATCGCTTACCACCAAAATAAAAGGATCTTGAGATTAACAATCATATGATTTGATTTCATTTAGATCCTTGAAACTTTTGTCTTTAATGTCCTCTTCAATTGTCTTTGCCATCTCAACTTCAAGATTTTTTTCTATAATAGGGTGTTCATTAATCTCCTCCACAATTTTTAATTTTAGATTCTTCTTCTATAATAATGTCTTCATTAATTTCCTAAAAAATCTCTATATTTTCTCCAACAAAAATGTTTTTCAACATACAATTCTTCTCTTGATGGTGGAATATATGGTTCTTCAAAATAATTCAAGCGTGAAATTCTTGACCAATAATAATCTTGTTTTGTATACAACAAAAGTTCATCACAATCCAAAGGATAATATTTGATAGCAAGCATCTTTTTCATCCTTGGCCATGAACAAATTTTGTCTTTACCTTATTGGATTCTATCAGTCTGTATTTGTTCCCACCAACGTAAAGCATACTCTCTAAGTTTATACAAAGCAAGTTTAACTTTTTTTCTCATCACAAATATTCTCAGAGTCCAATAAATCTTCTAGATCAAGTAACCAATCAAGAAAATCTACTTTATAAAAATAACCATTAAAACTTAAAATTCTTTATAAGGCCTATATGAAATTTGCTTACCAATAGATTGTCTTTAAGTTATGTCTCCGTTGTAGTTATTCTTGTTGTTTCCATACTTCAACGACCCTTGTTGTTTCCATACTTCAACGACGCCATCTTAGCAAAGGTATATGTGTGTGTTGGTTGTACATCACGTAATACTTGCTAAGTTTTCTGTCATCAGAATTGCTACCGTCTCATACGTTAGCCACCAAACTAGGATAAGCCAAGGCTCTGATACCAACTGACGCGGGATGCGGAAGTGTCAAGAAGCAAAACACGTATACTTCTAGAAAACAAGAAAAAAAAACACATTTGTTTCTGAAAATAACTTCAAATCCACGAGGGTTCCTTGAATCCACAAGGAGAAAGGGTTCTGAATCTACTAGAGAAAAAATAGACAAAAAGCTGAATTTTTATTAATATCAATAATGCTGTAAAACGTTTACATACTTGGAGGCCTATTTAAGAATTTCATAAAACTTGACAAACAAGAAAATATATTCTAAAATAACTCATAATTAATACCTAACCATAACAGGAGCTAAATTAGACCTAAAAAGTATTAAAGGCACCTAAAAACAAGGAAATAAATGCTCTAAACCTAAAATAAATTTTTTACATAAAAATACCAAAATTAAATAATTATAAAAATTAAATGGTAAATTCTGTCCTACATCAATTACTTATATGATATTACAAATGCCTAAATCTATGGTTTGTTTCCTTCTTAAAAAAAAAAAAAAAAAAAAAAAAAAAAAAAAAAAAAAAAAAAAAAAAAACTATGGTTTGTTAGTGTTGGACTTGGATTATTTTTCTAAAACCATTCTCATATTAATATTTTTTTTCTCAATTTTAGGTGAGAGAAATAAGAAGAGCAGGGTTTAGTACGAGGGAAACCTTAACATCCAAATTATACGTCAACTTTCAATTATACGTGTATTTTTTTTTTCTTTTTTGGGGAGTCTTGAAAACTACCACAATAAATTGTAGGTCATGAGTTTGGTGGGGTGGCTTAGGGATGATCGAGAATATTGCAAAAAACTTCGATATATATAATTTTAGAGTGAAGTTGATTTTCATCTGGAGATATGAACAACGCAACTTTGGGATAAGATTGGGTCGCATATTTCCAACTATCACCTCAAATAAAAGCGACCTTTGGGAACCTTGTCAGTTGTTGCATCTTCGAGTGCAGTAATATGTTACATCAAGTTGAATAATACGTTACATCGGCCCAATTTTCGAGGGACTTAACAAAAATATTGACTTTCTTTATGTGAGACCACCACCGTCAACACGGCAACTAGGTGGTCCATTGCACTCATGATTGCTTACGTGTAAAAAAATATCCATGTATAATGGTGTAATTGCACTAGTCCTGAATCTTGTCTATAAAAGAAATTCACTCCCAGTTTCAAAATTATCAGAGTGCTAAGGAAGTTTTTGAAGATACTAATATGGGGTCATACATGTATCTCTTGATATCTATGCGCTTGCTCTTCTTCTTGTCGATTTTTCATTATCTAAATAGTTGTTCCTCTTTATCAACTCAGCCAGCGTGTACAGATTTTGAGAGTTCTGCCTTGTTGCAATTCAAGCAAAGCTTTAAAATTAATGTGAGTGCTTCTTCTGATCCTTCTGCTTATCCAAAGATTTCATCGTGGAACTCTGGAGAAAGGAATGGTTGCTGTTCATGGGATGGTGTCCTATGTGATAGAGGTACAGGTTACGTGATTGGCCTTGACCTCAGTAGCAGTCAACTGTATGGCTCCTTCAACTCCAGCAGCAGCCTTTTCCGCCTTGTTCACCTTCAAAAGCTCAATCTCGCTGATAATGACTTCAATCATTTTCAAATTCCCCCAAGCATCAGGTACCTCTCAAACTTATCTCAACCTCTGTGTGTCAAATTTCAGTAGTCCAATGCCACCAGAAATCTTTGAGCTCTCCAACTTGGTTTCCCTTGATCTCTCATTCAATCCATTGAAACTCCAAAATCCCGGCCTAAAAAGTGTTGTTGAGAACTTAACCAGCCTCAAACATCTTCATTTGGGTATGGTGAACTTATCTTCCCCGGTACCTCACATCTTGGCCAACTTGTCTTCTTTAAAATCTCTTGGCCTAAGAGGTTGTGAACTGTACGGTGAATTTCCCATGGAGATTTTCAAGTTACGAAATCTTCAATTCCTCAGTGTGCGAGACAATGAAAATCTCACCGGATATCTACCAGAATTCCACAGTAGCAATCCCCTTCGAATACTGAGACTTGCAAACACGGGATTCTCTGGTAAGTTACCAGATTCAATTGGAAACCTAAAGTCCTTAATTGAATTGGATATCAATACTTGCTATTTCTCTGGTTTGGTACCGACTTCACTTGGTAACCTTACCAATCTCAACGTTTTGTCTCTCTCATCTAATAAATTTTCGGGGCAAATCCCTTTCTCATTGGCCAACCTCACACAACTCAGTCAACTCGAACTTGCCAGGAATAGTTTCAGTGCACAAACGTTGTCTTGGCTTGGTAAGCAAACAAAGCTCACTATTTTGTACTTACCGGAAACCAATTTATATGGGGACATTCCATCTTCCCTCAAGAACTTGACCCAGCTTACCCAATTTTCCCTTGCCAGTAATCAACTGACTGGTCAAATTCCACCTTGGCTTGGAAACCTTACCCAACTAACTAAATTGCACCAATAAATTCCATGGCTCAATTCCACAATCAATTTGTAGGCTTGCAAATCTTGAATTTTTGAGTCTTACTGAAAATAGCCTTAGTGGCAGAGTGGACTTGGACTTGTTTCTGAAGCTCAAAAATCTAAATGCACTCCAGCTTTCAGGAGTCCATCTATCGTTCCCCATTAATTCAACATTCAACGCCAGTACTCCAAAGCTTCAGCTTTTAGGATTGGATGCATGTAACTTGACTGAATTCCCAACTTTTTTGCATTCCCAGCATGAATTAAAGATTTTGCGTCTCGCCGGCAACAAAATTCAGGGTCAAATACCAATCTGGCTATTCAACATGGGGAAACAAACTCTCTTAGCGTTGGATCTATCATTCAACTTCCTTACAACTTTTGAGGCTTTCAACCACACTCCGCCTATTCTTCCATGGGACAGTTTACTTTATTTGGATCTGTCTTTCAACAAGCTGCAGGCATCACTTCCAATTCCTCCACCTTCCATCGCCCAATACCATGTCTTAAACAATAAATTTACTGGAGAAATCTCACCATTGTTTTGCAATCTTAGCTCAATTGTAAGGCTGGAACTCTCACACAACTTGGGGGGCATGCTTCCCAAATGCTTGAGTAAATTGAGCAACTTGGTAATATTGAATTTACAAAACAACAATTTCCGTGGAATACTTCCTGAAATATACATGGAAGAAAGTAGATTGAGAGCGATTGATGTAAGTTATAATCAATTAGAAGGGCAAGTACCAAGATCATTGTCTAATTGCACAATGCTGGAGATTCTTCTTCTTAGTAACAATCGGTTTTATGACATTTTCCCCTCTTGGTTGGGGAAGCTTCCAAGGTTGAGGGTTCTAAGTTTGCAATCTAATGGGTTCCATAGTGCAATTGGGAAACCTGAAAGCAGTCTTGATTTCCCCAAGTTGCAAATCATTGATGTCTCTTTCAATAACTTTACAGGTAAGTTACCATATGAGCACTTCCAAAGTTGGACCTCCATGAAAGTTGCCAACTTGACATTTGACAAGGATAATGCTTATATGGTTGCAGTCATAAACACCCCATCACCTTATTTCAGTTTTGAAAATGATTTTAGTTACACCTTGGAATTGACAAACAAAGGTATCAAGACACTATATGAAAAGATCCAAGATCATCTTGTAGCTATTGATCTCTCAAGCAATAAATTTGATGGAGAAATTTCAGAAGTCATTGGAAATCTAAAGGGGCTTCATTTGCTCAACATATCCAACAACATTCTCACTGGTCCTATCCCATCTTCCTTAGAGAACTTAACGGAGCTTGAATCTTTGGACCTTTCTCAAAATAGGCTATCAGGAGAGATTCCTCCACAATTATTACAACTCACATTCCTTGCATTATTCAATGCCTCAAATAACTATCTTATGGGGCCTATTCCACAAGGTCAACAATTCTCTACCTTTGAAAATGATTCATATTTGGGAAACATAGGTTTGTGTGGTATGCCTTTGACTAAGAAATGCAAAATTTCTGAGACATTGACACAGCCACCACTGAATTCCAAACAAGGTGAAGGGTCAAATTTCCCAAGTAAATCTGATTGGGTAGTAATAATGATGGGATATGGGAGTGGGTTAGTAATTGGGTTTGTTATTGGGAATAACCTGACCATAAGAAAGTTGGAGAGGTTTCTCAAGAATTTTGGAAGAAAGCAGTAAAAGTGAAAGAAGAAAGGTGGAAAATGAAGCAATGCAACAGCTGGATTTGATTAACCAAGATTTTCTTCAGAGATTTTCGTCCATGAAGTTCTTTATTTTAGCAGATACATATCTATGAAAATCTACCATGTCTGTAATGTATTATGGTCTTATATATTTTGTCATTGCACTGTCTTTAATTTTTCTTTTGAACTTTCTTTCCTGTTATGATGGTATTGAAATATCGCATGTTTGATATCGTATATGTATGAAGGTTTGGAACTCTTATTAAAAAAAATTATATATATATATATATATAAAATAAAAAAAATAAAAAGAGTGAGAGAGCTAAATTGTATTTGTAACTTCAAATTTCATTCTCGGAGCTTGGCAAAACACGAGCCTAGAATAGGATAATCTATTATTCATTGATTTTACTAATGTCTGGCATAAATCAAGAGTGAGAAATTTTTCTTGAAGAGCCAAGTTAAATAAAGGTTATTTAAATCAGGATCTTATGTAGGGTTTCAAGTGATAACTTAGTGGTAATTACATCTTTTATTGTGCCTTATTTATTTATTTATTTTTAACCTTACCTCCACTCTCTATTATTCACTTATCTAAAAAATAAAAATCAGGATTGTACACACAAAATTCGTAAAAAGATAAATCATATGGTCACGAAATAGTGTAACAAATTTTCAATTTATATTGATTTGTATATATGTGAGTACAATCCTCTGTATAACTCTTTACAATGAAAGAATACAATAAAACTCCTCTGATTTGATCTCCAAGAAACTTTACGATCCGAAGGGCTATGAAGTTTGATCTTGAATTGTGCCTTGATGTCTCCAAGTTGGATGTGAGATTGGATGTATTTGATTTGAAGTCGAGGGCCGTTGGCTTGATCTCGAACAAAATTGAAGGAAAATCCCTAGCTACTTTGATTTGAAGAAGTAGGAATGAGCTTGATTTTGAGGGAGCAAGGGTGCTCTTTTGGACTTAGAGATGACTCTCTATTTTGGCAGTGTCAGTAGGGTTTTTCTCTCTCTGTTTTTGTGTCCTTTTCTCATATAAGAAGCCTCTATTTATAAGCAACTCAATAGCATTTGATTTGGAATTTCCTCTCAGCATTTATTGAGAGTTAATTATGAATTATGAATTTAATTTGGTTTTCCATTAATAAGAACCTTCCATATGAGTCTTTTTTTTTTCCTGACGTTGCCACATGGCTTGATTTCGTTTGCTAGTTGTCCACATCATCAATTGGAAATTAATTTGATCAAAGATACTCAATCATGATCAATTGGACAGTTGTGGATACATCATAAAAATTTTAATGTCTACAAACGATTACTCGGGTCAGACTGTACAGTTCAGTCCGGTCCGGGTCTGAAAATCATGGTTTTAACCATTTCTTATATTTTAGGAATAAGGATAAGTCTTTCAAAAAAAAAAAAATAAATAAAAAAAAAAAAGAGAATAAGAATAATTTAATTAAATTAGAGGTATTTTTGTAAGTCAAAAAGACAATAACTGACTTTATTTTTATTGAGAACAATAAATAGGTTTTCTTAACTTTATTTTTATTCAGAATGATGAATAGGTTTTTTTCTTTTTTTCCTTTTTTATAAATAAAACTGCATGGGATGGGAATCATGGGATAAAGATAAGTATTAAGACAAAAAAGTAATTTGAGTTCAAATTGAACACATGCTTATTTCAATTTTGAACAAAAACAAAAGTAACGTTCATTTATGTGAGGTGTAATTTGAGTTCAAATGGAACATAGGCTTCCACCAAAAAAAAAAAAAAAAAAAAGAACATAGGCTTATTTCAATTTTGAACAAAACAAAAGTAACATAAGGTGTTTTGTTCTGAAAGTTTTGCCTTTAAAAAAAAAAAAAAAATTGAACAAAAACGAAAGTAATGTGTGGGAATTTTTTTTTTATAAGAATATCGTAACTTTATTGAAGTGAAGATAAAATCGATACATCATGAGCCAAAGCAGACTCAACCATGCTCGGATTTTCCTCTATCAAAGTTACATATGAATCAATATTGATAAGTGTAATTTTTACATGATTTTTATTATCCTCTTATTTATTAAAATTGTTAGTTTTCCTTTATTTCTTTTGATTTGATTTGATTTTTTATTTATATTTATCTATTCATTTGTGCTTTGAAGGATTGAGAAGATTTCAGATTAATCCACATCTTGTGGATGTAAATCGGTTGACTTGAAGACCCAATTAAATTTAAGTCCAATTTGGATTAAGATTTCAGCCCGCATATCAGTTAGTATTTTTGGCATAACTTTCGGCTCAGATATCTAATCGAGATGATTCAAGTTGGGCTAGAAAGTTAACTTAAAGGGCTACAACTTTGTAGTTTACCAAGAGCCCGAATTCTGATGTTAAATGGGCCAAAATCGTCGGTTAAGTGAAGCCTAAAAATCTGGGATTTTCTCCAAACGAGAATTCAACTTGTAATAGGATTCCTTGACCTATTTAAAGGCTCTTTAGGGAAAAAAGAAGGGAGGAGAAACCAGAGAGGAAAAGGGGGCGCCGCATAGAAGAATTTGCTTTTGGGAGTCTTTCTGAAGAGGAGGATCTGAGGACAAAGGCGAGAGCTTCATGTTGATCAACCAATTCAGATGAAAAACATAAGTTTTATTTGTTTTCTTTTCAATTTTATTATGAACTAAATTTTATTTTCTAGAGCATTGATGTAGTCTAGCAATGAACACACAATTTATTTTCTGAGTTATTTTATTTTTAATATTTCCATGATTGAGTGTTTTGTTAGGTTCTAAAGATTTAGGATTTTATGTATTTAGAACTCTAATGTGTAATATTGGCAAACCATGATCAAAACAATATGTTTAGTCTTGTTTAGGCTTGCTCAAAGTTGGTTTATTATTGTAAAGTTGGAATCGAGTGGCTGCAGATGTACTGGAGCATTTCGGCCTGGCTCGATCGATCGAAGCTTAGGCTCGATCGATCGAATCTCGGGTCAGATGCGTTTTCTGCAGAGTTCCAGCTCAGCCCAAACTCTATTTAAACGTCTTGGGGTTCAAGTAAAACACTCCTATATATAAGGAAAACCCTAGAACGTTTTTGGGACTTTTGGGAGAGAGATTAGAGTGCCTCTTGTGCCTCCTTTTATTTTTAGGGTTTTGTACCCAAATCTCTCTAAGTCTTTGTTGCTCATATTTGCTGTTTGTGTGAATCTCTTGTGAGATCTTTGAGGAGCTTTCCTTCACATAAACTTAGGGTTGTCAATATCTTGATGATCAACAAGGTTGCTACCATTTGAACTTAAAAGAAAAGCAAGCGGGGAGCTTGTAGCTGATTGAGGAATTCAAGAAAGAAGTAGTCCGTGGATTCGGAGCCTGCGCGTGGTCGTGTCAGGAAGTTCGTACTGGTGGGTAGCATTAGGAAGTCGAGCGGGGAGCTTGTAGTCCTTCTGTAAGAACTTCAATTCTTTCATAGTGAATTCTGTTATGCCTTGAGGATCGGTGGGTCAAATCCTCCCCAGGTTTTTACCGTGTGGTTTCCTGGGTGATCATATCTTGTGTTATTTATTTTCCGCTGCATTATTATTCTTGATATGATTGTTGAATTGCTTTAACCTAGAATTGCATAATTTGACTAAGTAACAACTTGGCTAATTAATCTAGGCTACGCAATTTGGTTGTTTAAGGGGTCTAAATAACTAACATGTTTAATTCTTATTCTTAATGCTTACTATTTTTTACAAATTATAGTTTGATCAATTGAATTACAATGAGACCGAGAAGTGATTTGTTATTTTAGTTCTAGAATTAAACACCATTAGTTGAGCGAAAGTAGAGATGCTTTACTGTGATTAGTGTGATTTTTCAGAAAATTCAAAGTACGTAATGAGTCTCCAGTTAATTAAATTTGCATAGAGATATGGAATTGTTAGCTGAAGATATTTTTGATATTATTCGAGAGAAGATATTGAATAGTTAAGGAATTTTTAATCATCAATGGGAGATTATTAGAATTTAATAATTAGGAAGAATAAATTGTGTGGGATTTTTTAGGTGAAATCAACTGCTCTAGATCTATTCTTATCATATTTTTATGCTGTTAGATTTTTACGCTTTATTAATTCTTTTTATTCGTAGATTTATTTTTTATTAAATAATTTAATTTAATTTAGATAGTAGAACGTTCCATTTATTTTTTATTTTTCCAAATAGTAATTAATTTAGTGAATTTCGGTATTCAATAACATAGTTAATCCTTGTGGGTTCGACATTCGTTTTCTAAAAACACTTTACTACTTGTTACTATTCTGTGCGCTTGCAGATTATTTTACGCGAACAAATATTCTTGGCATACTGCAGCCACATTCTTTACTATGTTAGCAGCAGTATGCCAAGAATATTGATTCATATGTAACTTGGATAGAGGAATCCAAGCATGGTTGAGTCTGCTTTGGCTCATGATGTTGATAAACGTCAACATCAACTCGTACACCAATTTACAAAGCCTTTGCCAAAGGAGAAAACATTGGGGATGTAACTACTAAAGGAGAATGTGTTGGGAATATTGTAGATCTGGTATGCTTATCAAACTTCTCGTTCTATTTTTGTAGGATGATATCTATATTAGGAATGAGAGATAGGTCTATCAAATGAAATTTATTGTGACATGGGTTTGTAGGCCCAAATACTATTTTGACATCTTTATCAAAATATTCTGGGCATACTGTGCCAATACATGAGCCTGGCGATTGTCCTGTCACTTTACATGAGATATTTGTACTTGTTTAAAGTCTTGCAGCTTTTGATAACAATGGAAAGTTTTTTTTTTATAGGAACTTTGTATCAATCTACTATTTTGATAGGAAACTCACCATACTAGTTTTTAAGGTTTTTTTTTTTTTTTTTTTAAGTTGAAAATCGTGGGACCCTATTGACAAGACTAGAGTTTTTTTTTTCCTTTTTCTCCTACGGGCCCACCACTTTGTACTTCTCTCTTATTTTTTTTCTTTCTTTTTCTCTTTCCTTCAATAAAATAACATTTTATTCATTACTTAAAAAAAAAAAAAAAATATATACACATACACATGCCAAATATACAATTATATTTTTTCATATTTTAAAATATGTTATTTGAAACATTGTACCAAATACATTTTTTGCATTATGAGTACTTTAAAGTTTAAATATGTATTTTTTTACAACACTTTTTAAACTACAGTTTTCACATTATTTTGAACAAGAATTTAAAGTACCATTGCACCACTATCAAACATGCCTTAGTTAACCGGTAAGTTTCTTGTTTTTAATTTTTGTCTATTTACAGTTTTAACGACATTTCTTATATTTAAATTAAGGGTAATTTTGGAAGTAAAAAAAATGAACATAACATTTTTCTTTTATTTTCCATTTCGCACGTTGGTGTATTTTTTGAATTTTTAACGGCTAGAACACTTTTAGGCTTTTAGCAATAGCATTCACATTCATTGTTTATTTATTTATTTATATATTTGTATTATTTTGTTTAAGTCAAAATAGCCAAAATATAAGGCGTTGTTCAAAACACTGAAATAAGGTAATTCTCTCTTTCACAAGCAGCGGCGCTGAGGGAGAGTAGCACCGTGAATCGAAATTCACAACCGCTGAAATAAAAATGCTACAACAAAGCGTAACCATCAACGCCACAACCATAAATACAGACACTCTCTTCGGCTTTAATCCTTGTTTGCCTCCACGAATAACACCACCACCACCGGCCACACTCAGCTTCTTCTTCATGAACCACTCTATCAAACAAAACCCACTTCTCTCTTCGACTCCTTCTTCTTCTTCCTCTTTGAAGCACTCAACTCCAGTCTTCGCTTCTCGGGCCTCATGTGACACTTGTTAGAGATATATATTAGTTATATTAGCCCAATGTAATAGGCCCAAGCCCAGTCCTGCTTGTATCAGTAATCTAGGGTTTAGTCGCCTATATATATTCATGTTAGGATTCATTGTAACACAGGTTATTGTACTACACTCTTATATAATAAAGATGTAGCCCTTAAGGGATTCCTCTGTGGATGTAGGCCGTCAAGGCTGAACCATGTAACCCTCGTGTCCTCGATGTTCCTATTCTATGCTTCCCCTTCCGCATCCATTCTAGCATATACAACATGGTATAACACATCGCGTTGCTAATAATAATAAATTTAACATGGTATTAGAGCCAAACTTCGTTCTTGGCATCAAACAAACATCTCTACACAGCAACGAAGATTCTCACGTGTATACCATCATCTGAAGTCACACATGTTTGTCTGCTGGATCCAGACTCCACAGCATCTGGCCGCCACCATGGCTCTGTGCTGTGTCAAAATCCAACTACCAAGCAAGCCGTGACTTTACTTATCAGATTTGTGCAAATCCATGCTTCGCCTGATGAAACCAACACCACAGACATGCTCCACGACCTCCTGCGACCAAAACCTAGAAATCCGGTCACCCGAAGCCCTACCACTAGCCACCACGCGCCGCTGTTGTCTCCGAAAAATCTCCACGCGCCGCCTCAGATTCCTGACTTCTAGATTGTCTTCTTGGCACACGCGCCGCCCTGACGGCCTCCTCGTCCACCGATCTACAGAACTTGAGATTCCGGCCATCATTTGAGCCTACACGCGCCTCCCTAGCTTCTGGCTTCTTCTCCACGCGTCGGTGAAAAGGCACGCTCCTGCCACGCGCGACAACTGCTGCTGATGTCATCTGACGTCACATGATGATGTCATCACTCCACGTCAGCAGCCACGCAAGCACGTCCACGTCAGCAAAAGGCCACGTCAGTTGTAGCCACGCAGCTCGCCACGTCAGCAGTGTCGCCTCGTCAGCACCACGTCACCTAGCTGACTTTGACTCGGACCGACTCGACCCGGACCACCCGGATCTGACCCGTGAGCTCTGACCGTTGACTTTGACCTCTCTGTTGACTTTGACTTTTGCGTTGACTTTGACCAAATGTTCAAATTTCCAAAAGGGCCTATCTTGCTCAGTTTTTCGTGTAGATTCCAATTTTGGACTCTGTTTCTTCATTTGAGGCTCCGAAATTGGTCTATTGGCATATTCTTCATTGTGGTTTCTTCAAAGAGATTCTTCAAGGCATCTCCAAGTGATCTTCTCATGCTTATCCAACCTCAAGCCTTCATCGAGCTTCCGCCTTGAGTTTGAGGGAGGGTGTTAGAGATATATATTAGTCATATTAGCCCAATGTAATAGGCCCAAGCTCAGTCTTGCTTGTATTAGTAGTCTAGGGTTTAGTCGCCTATATATACTCATGTTAGGACTCATTGTAACACAGGTTATTGTACTACACTTTTATTCAATAAAGATATAGCCCTTAAGGGATTCCTCCGTGGATGTAGGACGACAAGTCTGAACCACGTAACCTTTGTGTTATCGGTATTCCTATTCTATTCTTCCTCTTCTGCATCCACTCTAGCATATATAACATGGTATAACATATCGCGTTGCTAATAATACATTTAACAACACTCACGAGACCTCACCCAAGTAAGTTGAATAGTTAATAGTAGCCTGCAATTCTTGGGAAAATCTTTTTTTTTTTTTTTTTTTTTTTTTTTGAAAAATCGATTTCTGGGTTCGGATGTGGCGGAAAAATAGAGATGGATAATATATTTTTTTTTTGCTTAGAAGCTAAAGTAAATTTAGTTAGAAAACGCTAGGCAAACGTTGACATAGTAATAATATATATAATGCGTTTATGTACACACAAAGAGACACACTGCACGATTTTCTTATAATGAGTGTGCTTTTTTATTATTTTTAAGATATGGGTCTTATGAAACATGTTTTGATTTTTATAGTATCTGATTTTTAAAATAATAATTCATGACCAATGCAAAATTAAGAATTTTGGCTTGCTGGGATGCTATTGGATTTAAGGTTTGTGAGGTCGGTTGGTGGAAGTTACTAAGGTTTTTGTTGCTATTTATTCCTAGACATGCTTTCGTCTTGTGTGGCTAACCATTAGAATAGGCTGGCTATTCGAGATAGGATACTGCAATGGGTCATAAAAGGGGATTCAGCTTGTGTCTTATACATAAGTGGTGCGGGAAAGAGTATGAAAGCTGTGATTTGTAAATTAGCTTTTGAGGCCTTGTTTATCATATTTGGCACCGAAAGGAATTCTCTAATTCATTGCGGTACTCTGTTAGAACAGAGGAGACTGATAGGCCACAATCTGAATGACCCATTGTGATTATACCAATTAATTAATTAGCCAAGTTATTAATTAATCAATTAATCATGCAATTGCGTGGAAGCACAAACAAATCACCAAAAACTAAATATGCAGCGGAAATTAAATAACACGGTGATTTGTTTACGAATGGGGAAAACCCTAACAGCAAAAACCCCCACTGGGTGATTTTCAGGTCACCACTCCCGAAACTCAACTCTTATCAAATCAAGCGGTTACAAGTAAAGGAATCCCAAGTACCTTACCAACCTACAGTTGAACCCTTACCCCAATACCCAATTGGACTTGATCTGTAGTGACAATTTCCACCTTTGATGCACGGCTCCCAAGTACGTGACTAACCAATGCGCAGATCCCAGTACGCGACTTCAAACACCAACTAAGAAGGAGAGGTTGGCTGCAAAGTTCTTCAGTTCATCATACACGATGAAGATCAGGAAGATGCTTGGTCACAAAACCCTATGGTGCAAATACACAGCAACTTCTTCAGAGAAGATGAACTAGGTCAAGAACTTCGTCTTTGATCACAATTTGCTTGAACAGAGATTGCTCAATGCTTTTGCAACTTGTGTATATTATGACGGCTCTTAAAATAATCCTTTTATATATTTAGGGTTAGAAGAAAAGAAGGCCCAAAAGCATGTTCAAGGATCCCAAGGAAATCAGGTCAGAAAATCTGATTTTGTAATTCTCGACAGATAGCAGGTGTCGAGGTAGCTATTGAGAAGGTGTCGAGAATTAATGAATTTGCACTTCAGCTTGCTTTTTCTTGGACAGACTTGATGACTTCAACACTTGATCTTGAAACAAGGTTTCTTGAAGTATTAAAAACACCTAGAACTACCCAATTACAAGTAGAGTGCGTTTTGTCAAAAAGGATTTGCCAATTTACGTAAATAAGTGACATATGTTCTTAACAAGTGAAAACACATATGTCCTAACAATCTCCCCCTTTGGCAATCCTTGACAAAACCACAACAAACAAATGAACATATGAGAGAAGTCATAAATCACTCAACTCATATTCACTTGTTGAATACAATAAAATCTATCCTAACACAAACTCTTGAAAAACTTTGCAAGAAGAGAGTTTATGGCAAGTAGACTTTGACAACTTGTATTTCTGAAACATTTTAAACAAAACTCATCAAGGCATCTTAGTGTGAAACAGAAATAATAGATTGCATACAAATATAAAGAACATGTGTATAAAGATAGAAAAGAAACAACACATGGAAAGAGAGGTGAAAGAAACATACATCCACATATAATGAATATAAGTACAATGTATGTAAAACTGGTCACAAGACCTCATATACAAAAACAATGTATCTAAAATATAAGAAAAGAAAAGATACACCAAAACCTCACTACATCCCTCAAAATATCAACACTCTCCCTATCAAAAATGTCCTATACTAACTCTCCCCCTAAGATGACTACTCTCATAACCCAAAACTACTCCTCCTTTTTGTCACGAGTGACAAAGGGTAGAGTGTCATGTAGACATCTCATTAGTAGAGCTAGCATCTCCATCATCATCCGAAGCACCATCGTCATCACCATCATCATCATCATCCTCAGAGTCAGAAGCCGCTGGAGGAGGTGGTGAAGGAGTAGCCTCAGAAGCAAAACCACCCATGGTCGCCTGCCGTCGTGCAATACGACCAACACGAACATTCACCTGATACAACTCAGAGGTGAGTGTATCGAGGCGAGTATCCATGCGCTGCAGCTGCGCCATGATGTCTCCAAGAGATATATTGCTAGAAGAAGAAGAAGGAGCAGATGTAGATGGAGCAGATCAGGATGGAGCTGAACGGGAGGGAGGAGTGGAATCCGGCTGCCTCGACCTAAACTGAGCCTCACTACGTTTTACGGTAGCGGCATCTATGGCACAAATATGTGTGAAGTGGTCGGACACAGGAAAAGGGATAGAAAAATGGCGTATGATCCTCGTGATAGCGGAAGGAAAGATGAGCTTATCACGGGACGCCGAATCTAAATGAACATCTATGATAGAAAGAATGAAATGAGAAGGAAAATCTATAGTCAGATGCTTAAGAAGAGATAGCAAAAACCGAGCACGAGGCTCTGTGATGGAGTTGTAGTGAGAGAGTGGATGGAGCACAAAAGTCATCACCATGTTTAAGAATCTAGGACCTTTAGCAAAAGGCCTACATGATGTGTACTGATGTTCACCCCAATCAGCAGGGCGCTCACAGAAAGCAGAAATGAGCTCACCTTTGGACACAGTCCTCAGACGCTCACAAGAAGGATAGTCAGGAAACTCTATCCTAGGAACCCTAAGCACATTCGCAACCAGCTGCAATGTGACGGGGATGCGCGTACCTCGAACGCGAGTGAAAAAGAGAGGTACTGAACAATCAATCCCGTGCATGTTGGAGTAAAAACTCCTAAATAAGCACGAGAGGACAAGTGACCGAGACGTCACATAGTGACTCCCATCCCCTACTGTGAATGACAGAGGGAAGGTCAGTATTGGCGAAGTCTGCCAAAATGACTTGGCGTTCCGAATGAACACCTCGTCGAGAAAAGTTCTCCAAAAATGCCTTGTGGGCATCTCCATCACGGAACTGAAGAGTGAGAGGAGCAGAATCAGAAGATGAAGAAGCTCCAGAACGCAGAGGGTTCCGAGCAGGAGTGGATTTACGTTTGGGTGCCATAGACACTACTAACGTAAAAGAAGGAGAAAGAGATAGTGAGGGAGAAAGAGAGAGACAATCAGAAAAGTCCCAAAACAGTTCATATATGATAGATATATTGAACAAAGAATACGTATGTATGGGGAATGCATGAACATGTGACATGCAAAGGAAAAACATCATGGGCTCAGCCCAATCCAATCCTACCAGCATATAAACAAAGTACTCACATCTAAATGCATGTAAATACCATTCTAATGCACAAAATGCAATGTATGACATTTTGAAAACATTTAAGTGAAAACCCAACCCAAAATTTCAAGAAAAACTCATTAATTTTGAAAAACCCCAAAAATTTTCAAAAACCCCAAAACCTAGGTTTCAAAACATGAAATGCATGAAAAAGGAAGGGAAAAGTGATCTTACCAAGTGATTAGAAGTAAGGAATGATCAGGATCCAAGTGGGTTGGAAGATTTGAGTGAGAAAAAGGTGTTTGGGAGAGGAACCACCTCAGACAGATCGAGAAAGATCGAGTGAAATGAGAGAAAATCGCGACAGATCCTTAAATAGACACCTCAGTAAATCTCGACAGCTGAGGTGTCGAGAGGTATCGAGGAAGCTGTCGAGGAAGGTATCGAGGAAATGGCTATCAATAGCTGAAGGTGTTGAGAAGGTATTGAGGAATGAACACCAGAACCAAGAACAGAAGCTCGATCGATCGACAAGGTATCGAGAAGGTATCGAGGAGACAGGAGATTTCTCGATCGATCCATCAGGTGTCGAAGAGCTGTCGAGATTGCGATAAGAAAAAGACTAGAGAATCTCGACCGATCGACAAGGTATCGAGTAGGTATCGAGAAGACAGAAACTTTCTTGATCGATCCACCAGGTGTCGAGACAGGTGTCGAGATTGCGATAAGAGAAGGCTAGAGAATCTCGACAACTAACCAGGTATCGGGGAGGTGTCGAGAAGGTGTCGAGACATCTTTAAAAAGCAGTTTTTCGAGAAGGGAAAAACACATACATGAATGCAATCCAACAACCACCTCAACCAATGATCCAATCAACATATTAAGCTCTCAAAATCATCTCTCAACAGAAATTAAAAGCACATGGATCCTTAAAAATACACACACACACTAAACAAGTCTAACCAATTTTATATTTCAAAAACAAGTTAAGACAGTTTAGTGAGTATACATTAGCACATGTAAACACTTGTGATGGCCAAATCACATTGTACCTGCACATGTATCAATAGTAGCAAAGAATATTGCGTGTTGTGTGTGAAAAAACATCGCAAGATTGCATATGTGTATACATGTTATGACGATATGAGATATGAGAAAATAACTTTAATTCACACACAATCATAACTGTTTGATGGGGACTATCACCTTTGAGGTACATCCTATAACTCCCATATCTCCTAGAAAACACACTTGTAATCATATTTAAAGCATTTTTTAATCTTTTTGCTTTTTATTTTTTCTTTGCATATTTTCTTTTAAGCATATCATGCATAAGTATAAAAAGAAAGAAAATAAATACCCAAGATGTTAAGCATTTGACATCGCATTTTTGCTATGCCGAAGCATACGAATGTCTATGACACTGCACTTTTGCTATGCCGCAGCATATAGGTGTCATATTATGATTGGCGGGCAACAGTGGTGAGATGGTTATTTATGCCTTTCTCTTAGGATTTTCTAGTCCTACTCGTCAAAAAGAGTGATATGAGTGTTAAGTTTTAAGAGATAACTTAATCTTACTCATCACAACCAAGAGTCACAAAGCTTACTTGCCTAGTTGTGCATGGAGATGCTCATCTAAGCTACAAGAGATACAAAGTTTAGAAAACTTTGTTTCAATGGCCATCCAAGGTACACAAATACCAAAGTACACAAAACACACACTGTTTTTGTATTTTTCAATTTTTCAATTTTTTTTTATTTTTATATTAAAAACAAAATAAACAAAACTGAAAATAAACAAACAAAAACATGTAATCAAAGCAAATCATAAAACTAGATACAAATGCATGAGGAGGGAGAACAAGAGAAGGAGATTAATCCATGGAGATGACACCAATGTTTTGACGAAGGAATTCAAAACATTTGCTGTCAAGAGGTTTGGTGAACAAGTCAGCCTTTTGATCATCAGTGTGGATAAACTCAAGAGTGAGAGTACCATCTTCGACAAGCTCCCTAATGAAGTGATGTCGAATCTCTATGTGTTTGGTTCGAGAATGTTGAACCGGGTTCTTAGAGATATTGATGGCACTGGTATTGTCACAGTAAATAGTGAGATGCTCTTGACAAATACCATAATCATGAAGGAGTTTTTGCATCCAGAGGAGTTGGGTGCAGCAGCTACCGGTAGCGATGTACTCAGCTTCTGCAGTGGAAAAAGAGATGGAGTTTTGCTTTTTGCTCATCCAAGAGACAAGATTGTTACCCACATAAAAACAACCCCCCGAAGTACTCTTTCTATCATCAACATTGCCAGCTCAATCAGCATCAGAGTACCCAGCTAAGACACCATTAGTGTCCTTGCTATACCACACACCGAACTTAGCAGTGGTTTTGACATACTTTATAATTCTTTTTAAAGCAGTCATATAAGATTCTTCGGGGTTAGCCTGATATCTAGCACACACACCAACACTGTAACTAATATCAGGTCTACTAGCAGTAAGGTAAAGAAGAATACCTATCATGCTTCTATAGAGAGAAGGATCAACACTCTTACCTAACAAGTCTACAGTGAGTTTAACATTTGGGCTCATAGGGGTTCTAACAGAACTAGCAGATTCCAAACCAAACTTTTTCAGTAAATTCTTAGCATATTTAGATTGAAAAAGGAATATACCTGAATCTTGTTGGCGAATCTGCAATCCTAGGAAGTGAGTCAGCTCTCCAATCATGCTCATCTCGAACTCGGATTGCATGAGTTTTGAGAAGCCATGAGCAAGTTCATCCTTAGTCAACCCAAAGATGATATCATCAACATAGACTTGAGCAACTATCAACTCACCATCTTCCCTTTTGATGAAGAGAGTTTGATCGGTCTTTCCTCTTGTGAACCCATGTGACACCAGATATTGTGTGAGTCTATCATACTAGGCTCTAGGAGCTTGCTTCAACTCATAAAGTGCCTTTTTAAGGTATAGCACATGATCCGGAAAGTGTGGATCAATGAATCCTTTTGGTTGAGCTATATAGACATCCTTTTTGAGTAACCCATTTAAGAAAGCAGTCTTTACATCCATCTGATAAAGTTTGAACTTCAGCTGACATGCTAGGGCAAGGAGAATTCTGATTGACTCCATTCGGGCAATTGGGGCAAATGTTTCACCATAATCTACTCCTTCCATTTGTGAGTATCCTTGAGCTACAAGTCGAGCCTTGTTGCGAATCACATTGCCTTCTTCATCAGTCTTGTTACGGAATATCCACTTTGTACCGATGATGTGCTCACCTTCCGGTCTAGGTACTAGAATCCAAACATCATTTCTCTGAAACTGAAGTAGTTCGTCATGCATTGCTTCGACCCAACTTTCATCTCGTAATGCTTCCTCAACTTTCTTAGGTTCAACCTGTGACAAGTAGTAGGAATAAGACACAAAGTTAGCAACACATTTATCAACTGTGCGTTTCCTTAATGTGAGTTCATTCATGTTTCCCATAATAACTTTTGGAGGATGATTTAATTTGATTCTAGAGGAAGGTCCCTTCTTCTCATGAGATTTTGAATCTGGTGAAGTGGGTATGTCTGCAGAATCTTCCACAATACTCGGAGTACTTGGGGACATAGGTTCTGGTTCAATAATATATTGAACTTCCCTAGGCTTAGGAGGTAGAATTTCTTTAGAGAGTTCCTCAATGCCTTTCTCAGAACTGGAATATGAAGACTCATCAATGACCACATTTACTGTTTCCATTACCTTCAGAGTTCTCTTGTTGTATACTCGATAAGCCTTGCTTGTAGACGAGTATCCTAGAAATATGCCTTCATCACTTCGAGAGTCAAATTTTCCCACATTCTCTCTATCCTTAAGAATGAAGCAAGTACTTCCAAAAATCCTGAAATACTTCACATTAGGCTTCCTTCCTTTCCATAACTCATAGGGAGTCTTTTTGGTACCGGGTCTGAAGTACACCCTATTAACCGTATGACATGCAGTGTTTACGGCTTCTCCCCATAAGTTTCGAGCCACATCTTTGTTATGCAACATGGCTCTGGCCATCTCTTGAATAACCCTATTCTTTCTTTCTACCACACCATTTTGTTGAGGCGTAATAGGAGCAGAGAATTCTTGACATATACTTGATCTTATGCAGAAAGACTCCATGTATGAGTTCTCGAATTCTTTACCATGGTCACTTCGAATTCGATCAATCTTTAAGCTCTTTTCATTCTGCAGTCTTGTGCATAAAGTCTCAATGTGCTTAGGAGCATCAAACTTGGATTGTAGTAAGATGACCCAAGTGTATCTAGTAAAGTCGTCTACCACAACCATGATGTATCTCTTACCACCAAGAGACTCGGTTCTAGTTCGACCCATAAGATCTAAATGCAAAAGCTCTAATGGTCTGGAGGTAGCTGATGTCTGAGTGCTCGGATGCTTAGCTTTCGTCTGTTTCCCAAGCTGACATGGTCCACACACCACATTGCTCATTCTACTAAGCTTTGGTATCCCCAAGAATGATTCATGCTTAGATACAATGGATAGATGCTTGTAACTAGCATGTCCCATTCGTTGATGCCATAGATCTTCATTAGGCAAACGAATGCTGTTGCACATTATATCGGCATCAGGAACCAATCCATAGCAGTTGTCCAAAGTGCGAACCCCACTAATAAGCTTCTTTCCAGACTCATCCATGACAAGACACTTTCCTTTTGAGAACAGCACCATGAAGTCTTGATCACATATCTGACTTATGCTCAATAGGTTCACCCTTAGACCTTCCACATAAAGAACATTTGCAATGTCTGGCAATCCTGGTAGAGATATGATTCCTTTGCCTTTAATCTGTGACTTGCTTCCATCACCAAAAGTCACATTGCCACATTTCTTAGGCTTAAAGATCTTGAAAAGAAATCGGTCTCCAGTCATGTGTCTTGAGCAACCACTGTCAAGATACCATAGACATGTATCCATTACTTTAAATGCAGACTTCATCATGAAACATACTTCATGCTTGGATGACAAATAAGAGGGAATGGTTTTTTCACTCAACTGCCTTTGGTGAGCTAAGCCTTTAACTTTTACTCTTCTCAGATGAACTCCTTTACACATTTTCATTCTGAGCCAGTCTAGTTTCTTCTTAGTCAAACTGAGATCTTTTCCAATAGTCATTATAAAAGAATTCAAATAACTTTTAGACTTGTATTTTCTGAGACACTCAAACAAATAGTGATTAGAAAAACAAGATGTATTTGAAAACAAAGATCTCTTTAAACCGGTTATAGCCATGACAACAGGGGTCAATGGATCAACACAGCAAAGATTAAACCTAATCAGAGTGTGCCTGCTTTGATACCACTTGATAGGCCACAAACTGAATGACCCCTTGTGATTATACAAATTAATTAATTAGCCAAGTTATTAATTAATTAATTAATCATGCAATTGCGTGGAAGCACAAACAAATCACCAAAAACTAAATATGCAGTGGAAATTAAATAACACGGTGATTTGTTTACGAATGGGGAAAACCCTAACGGCAAAAACCCCACCGGGTGATTTTCAGGTCACCACTCCCGAAACTCCACTATTATCAAATCAAGCGGTTACAAGTAAAGGAATCCCAAGTACCTTACCAACTTACAGTTGAACCCTTACCCCAATACCCAATTGGACTTGATCTGTAGCGATAGTTCCCACCTTTGATGCACAACTCCCAAGTATGTGCCTAACTAATGCGCGGATCCCAGTACGTGACTTCAAACACCAACTAAGAATGAAAGGTTGGCTGCAAAGTTCTTTAGTTCATCCTACACGATGAAGATCAGGAAGATGCTTGGTCACAAAACCCTATGGTGCAAATACACAGCAACTTCTTCAGAGAAGATGAACTAGGTCAAGAACTTCGTCTTTGATCACAATTTGCTTGAACAGAGATTGCTCAATGCTTTTGCAACTTGTGTATATTATGACGGCTCTTAAAATAATCCTTTTATATGTTTAGGGTTAGAAGAAAAGAAGGCCCAAAAGCAAATTCACGGATCCCAAGGAAATTAGGTCAGAAAATCTGATTTTGTAATTCTCGACAGATAGCAGGTGTCGAGAATTAATGAATTTGCACTTCAGCTTGCTTTTTCTTGGACAGACTTGATGACTTCAACACTTGATCTTGAAACAAAGTTTCTTGAAGTATTAAACACATCTAGAACTACCCAATTACAAGTAGAGTGCGTTTTGTCAAAAGGATTTGCCAATTTACATAAATAAGTGACATATGTTCTTAACAAGTGAAAACACATATGTCCTAACAGAGACCATAGCGTAGGATATGTGAGAAGTTCAAGCTAGGGTGGAAGCCAAATGGTGCTACTGCAACTCAATCCTTCGCAAGGCTATATGTTGTATAGGGGTGTTTCCTCACTGTAATTATTAGGACTTCTTATCAGTAGGATGTGACAGTGATTTTGGTTGTTGTTTCAGATAGTTTATTGCGGGTTGATTTGTGTTGGTTTGGTTTGGTTAGATGTGTGCTTGTTGTACTGCGTTCCTTTGTTAATAAAAAATTTGTCCATCCAAAAAAAGTTATCGTTTCTTTCTTACATGATTGCTTGGCTGCTGCTTGGACTTATATGAAAGAACTTGTTAATATTACTAATTGGATTTTAATTTGGAGTTAAAAATTTATCTAACATGGAACCTTCCACCATAATACTTGTTCTTGAAGCAAAGATGATGTACCTGTACACGGACTATCTGAGGTGATTGTTGGTGTTTTGGGAGGAGGGCAACTGGGTCATATGCTAGGTCAAGCAGCTTCGCAAATGGCTATTAAAGTAATGGTTTTGGATCCGCTTGAGAACTGCTCCGCAAGTGCACTTTCATATCATCATATGAAAGTGCACTTGCGGTTCGTGAATTCGTGAAATGGCTCTATTTTTATGAGATTGATGACATTTTTTTTTGTTTTTTATAGTCAATAGTTTTTGTTAGTATATTCTTTTGTTATAATTTGGTAATAACATGTCTATGTTCTTGGTAGATAGATGTGATATATTGACTGTAGAAATTGAGCATGTTGATGTTGCAACCATGGAGATGCTTGAGCAACAAGGAGTGGATTGCCAACCTCAAGCGTCAACTCTGAAAAATTTAGGTATGCTTTTCTTTAACTTTGCCATTTGGTTATTAACTGCTGTCTTGCAAAATATGAGAAAATAAGAAGTTGAATGAAATCATTTCCTTATGCATAAAGCTTTTTTCCATTTGAGGAAATGCATTCTGTTTTATAAAATCACAAAAGTGGATCCTTGTGGATCTTGGTGCTACTTAGATGCCCACCTTCCCTTAATCTTAGGTTTTTGTTCAAGTACTTTTCTGTTATAGGAAGTGTAGAACTGTCGGGGGTTACTTTATTCTGCTATTGTCATCGTAACACAAGGACACAATGGAACTGGCATTTTAGATCTAATTCTGACTGTTTCTTTGTAGTTAGACTAAAATTGTAAGTAATCCCTTTTCAACCTATTTCTAAGATTAGTTAGCTATCTGCTAGAATTTCAATCCTCTCTCTTGTTATACTTAAATGAATAAGTTCATTCGTAATAATAGAGTGACTAAATTTTAGACAAGCTGTCAACCTACCACAACTCTCCCTCCTTTTCCCGCAGGCTTGAGAGTGACTGTGAACAATACATGACACTCAGCATAGACAAAGGCGGAGTTATTAAGATGAATAAGTAAGTGTACATATTAATTCATTGATTTTTTTCAATAAAATATGACTTTTAGTTCCATGATTCATGTTTTGGTTCTTACAGGACAAATATCTGCAAAAGGTTCATTTTTCTCGACATGCCATTCCACTTCCTGAGTTTATGCAGGTTTACCACTTTCATTACTATCTAACTGAAGGATTTAGCTAATGGTTTTTACCTTTTATTTTCACATATCCAATATGAGAGAAATTTTAATTTGTTGATCATGAAACATGGCTACCACAGATAGATGATCTTGAAGGTGCCAAGAGAGCAGGTGAGCTATTTGGCTATCCTCTTATGATTAACAGCAAAAGGTTAGCTTATGATGGGCATGGAAGTGCTGTTGCTCACAGTGAGGAGGAGATCTCTTCTGCTGTAGCTGGTAATATGTTTAGTTATTAAAGATTTAAGTGCTATTATTGTTGGGATTTCTTATGTTTGGTATTTGAATTGTGTTATTAACCATGTAATGCTCCAATTATCTTTTTTTACTTTTTCTTTTTCTTTTTCTTTTTTGGATTGGTATGTTACACATGCACCTAATGGGTCTTAATGTTGGGCTTTGTGGAGCCTAGTTTATTTTTGGCCCGTTTTGTAGCCCATTGTAATCCTGTGCGCAGGATATAAAAGCCGCTTTTGTGATTAGGGTTTGTTACTGTTGTTGTGTTTTTTAGAGAGAGAGAAAAACACTGTAGCCACACTTTGTATTTTTTCCCTGATAATAGTGAAATCCCTGCAACTCCGTGGACGTAGGCAAATTGCCGAACCACGTAAATACTATCTTGTGCGAGTGATTGTTTTTCTTTGATGTGTGTTTTCTCTATTTTTTTGTTTCTCACAGGTTGGAATTTCGGTTGAATTCCCAAAAACTGATATCAGAGCCTAGGGTTAGGTTTAACTGGGAGCAATGGCAGAGGAAGCAGGAAATGCGTCTGGAATAGAAAAGTTTGATGGCACAGACTTCGCGTATTGGAGGATGCAGATTGAAGATTATCTCTATGGGAGGAAATTGCATCTGCCTCTTTTGGGGACAAAACCTGAGGTGATGAAAGCTGATGAATGGGCTCTTCTTGACAGACAGGTACTGGGAGTTATCAGGTTAACTCTGTCTAGGTTTGTTGCACATAATGTTGTAAAGGAGAAGACCACAGCAGATCTGATGAAGGCTTTGTCTGGTATGTATGAAAAGCCGTCAGCAAGCAACAAGGTGCATCTGATTAAGAAACTGTTCAATTTGAAGATGGCAGAGAATGCATCAGTAGCACAACATCTGAATGAATTTAATACTATCACAAATCAATTGTCGTCTGTAGAAATTGATTTTGATGATGAGATTTGTGCTCTGATCGTCTTGGCTTCTTTGCCAAACAGTTGGGAGGCAATAAGGATGGCAGTAAGTAATTCTACAGGAAAGGAAAAGCTCAAGTACAATGATATTCGAGATTTGATTTTGGCTGAAGAGATTCGCAGAAGAGATGCAGGTGAAACCTCAAGATCTGGTTCTGCCCTAAACCTTGAGACAAGAAGCAGAGGTAATAACAGAAATTCAAATCGGGGCAGATCAAAATCCAGAAATACTAATTGGAACAGAAGTAAATCTAGATTAGGCCAACAAGTACAATGCTAGAACTGTGGGAAAACAGGTCACTTTAGGAGGCAATGCAAAAGTCCTAAGAAGAACAATGAAGATGATTCTGCTAATGCTGTAACAGAAGAGGTACATGATGCTTTACTTCTTGCAGTAGTCAGTCCACTTGATGATTGGGTTTTGGACTCAGGAGCTTCGTTTCATACCACTCCACACCAAGAAATCATACAGAACTATGTTGCAGGTGATTTTGGTAAGGTGTATTTGGCTGATGGTATAGCCTTGGATGTTGTGGGTAGGGAGACATCCGAATATTGTTGCCTAATGGGTCGGTTTGGTTACTGGAGAAGGTTAGACATATTCCTAACCTGAGGAGGAATCTGATTTCTGTTGGACAACTTGATGATAAAGGGCATGCAATATTGTTTGTTGGTGGTACTTGGAAGGTTACAAAAGGAGTTAGAATATTGGCCCGTGGAAAGAAGACTGGTACTCTATATATAACCTCAACTCCAAGAGACACAATTTTAGTTGTTGAAGCAAGTACTAATACAAGCCTATGGCGCCGCAGACTTAGTCACATGAGTGAGAAAGGATGAAGATGTTGCTGTCAAAAAGGAAACTACTAGAATTGAAATCTATTGATTTTGACATGTGTGAAAGCTGCATCTTAGGAAAGCAGAAAAAGGTGAGCTTCTTGAAATTTGGCAAGACACTGTTGATTTTGACATGTGTGAAAGCTACATCTTAGGAAAGCAGAAAAAGGTGAGCTTCTTGAAAACTGGCAAGACACCGAAGGCTGAAAAATTGGAGTTAGCACACAATGATTTGTGGGGGCCTTCTCCGGTTGCATCCCTTGGAGGTTCAAGGTATTACATCACTTTCGCTGATGACTCAAGCAGAAAGGTATGAGTTTATTTTCTGAAAAATAAATCTGATGTATTTGAAACTTTTAAGAAGTGGAAGGCCATGGTTGAGATAGAAACAGGTTTAAAACTAAAATGTTTGAGGTCTGATAATGGAGGAGAGTACATAGATGGAGGGTTCAGTGAGTATTGTGCTGCACAAGGAATTAGGATGGAAAAGACCATTCCTGGGACACCACAGCAGAATGGTGTGACTGAGCGCATGAACAGAACTCTCAATGAGCGTGCTAGGAGTATGAGGTTGCATGCTGGACTACCAAAAACTTTCTGGGCTGATGCTGTTAGCACTGCAACTTACCTGATAAACCGAGGGCCATCAGTTCCCATGGAGTTCAGACTTCCTGAAGAGGTTTGGAGCGGTAAAGAGGTAAAGTTTTCACATTTAAAAGTTTTTGGTTGTGTTTCTTATGTTCATATTGATTCTGATGCTCGTAGAAAACTTGATGCAAAGTCTAAAATATGTTTTTTCATTGGCTATGGTGATGAGAAATTTGGCTATAGGTTTTGGGATGAACAAAACAGGAAAATCATCAGAAGTAGAAATGTGATATTTAATGAACAGGTTATGTACAAGGATAGGTCAATTGTAGTGTCAGGTGTTACAGAGATAGATCAAAAGAAATCTGAGTTTATCAACTTAGATGGATTGACTGAAAGTACTGTTCAGAAAAGGGGTGAAGAAGATAAGGAAAATGTAGATTCATAGGTATATCAGAGTACACCTGTAGCTGAAGTCCGCAGATCTTCCAGGAACATTAGACCTCCACAGCGTTATTCACCCGCTTTAAATTATCTCCTATTGACTGATGGTGGTGAGCCAGAGTGTTATAAAGAAGCCTTGCAAGATGAGAATTCAAGCAAGTGGGAGTTAGCCATGAAGGATGAGATGGATTCCTTGTTGGGGAATCAGACATGGGAACTGACTGAATTGCCAGTAGGAAAGAAGGCTTTGCACAACAAGTGGGTATATAAAATAAAGAATGAGCATGATGGTAGCAAACGTTACAAGGTCAGATTAGTTGTTAAAGGGTTCCAACAGAAAGAAGGCATTGACTACACAGAGATAGTTGTGAAGATGTCAACAATTAGACTGGTGCTGGGAATAGTGGCTGCAGAAAACTTACATCTTGAGCAGTTAGATGTGAAGACGGCATTCCTTCATGGTGACTTGGAGGAAGAACTTTACATGATTCAGCCAAAAGGGTTCATTGTTCAGGGACAAGAGAATCTAGTCTGCAAATTGAGAGAGAGCTTGTATGGCCTAAAACAAGCTCCAAGACAGTGGTACAAGAAATTTGACAGTTTTATGCATAAAATTGGGTTCAAGAGATGTGAAGCTGATCATTGTTGCTATGTTAAATTCTTTGATAATTCTTATATCATTTTACTGTTGTATGTGGATGATATGCTCATTGCAGGGTCTAGCATTGAGGAGATTGATAATCTAAAGAAGCAATTATCAAAATAGTTTGCAATAAAGGATTTGGGAGCTGCAAAACAAATCCTTGGTACGAGAATCATTAGAGACAAGGTTAAGGGTACATTGAAGCTTTCACAGTCAGAGTATGTGAAGAATGTTCTCAGCAGGTTCAACATGAATAAAGCTAAACCAGTGAGCACACCCTTGGGTAGTCATTTCAAATTAAGCAAAGAACAGTCACCGAAAGGGACCATATGAGCAAGGTGCCCTATGCCTCAGCTATTGGCAGCTTGATGTATGCTATAGTGTGTACAAGGCCAGACATTGCACATGCAGTGAGAGTTATGAGCAGATTCATGAGTAGGCCTGGAAAGCAGCATTGGGAGGCAGTCAAGTGGATTCTGAGATATTTGAAGGGTTCATCAGATACATGTCTTTGCTTCACAGGTGCAAGTTTGAAATTGCAAGGTTATGTAGATGCTGATTTTGCTGGTGATATTGATAGTAGAAAGAGTACTACTAGGTTTGTATTTACTCTAGGTGTTACAGCTATATCATGGGCTTCAAATCTTCAAAAGATTGTTACTTTGTCTATCACAGAAGCTGAGTATGTTGCAGCAACTGAAGCTGGAAAGGAAATGATTTGGCTATATGGTTTCTTAGATGAATTAGGTAAGAAGCAGGAGATGGGCATTCTACACAGTGACAGCCAGAGTGCAATTTTTCTTGCTAAAAATTCGACTTTTGATTTAAAATCGAAACATATACAGACTAAATACCACTTTATCTGGTACCTTATTGAAGATAAGCTAGTAATACTTGAGAAGATTTGTGGATCTAAAAACCCGGCAGACATGTTGACTAAGGGTGTCACTATTGAGAAGCTGAAGTTGTGTGCAGTTTCAGTTGGCCTTCTAGCTTGAGGACAGGAGGATGAGTTGCAGGGATGAGGGATTGCTTTTGGAGGATAGCGGCTGATGTTGGTGATTGAACTAGTCTCCAAGTGGGAGATTTGTTGGGCTTTGTGGAGCCTAGTTTATTTTTTGCTCGTTTTGTAGCCCATTGTAATCCTGTGCGCAGGATATAAAAGCCGCTTTTGTGATTAGGGTTTGTTACTGTTGTTGTGTTTTTTAGAGAGAGAGAAAAACACTGTAGCCGCACTCTGTATTTTTTCCCTGATAATAGTGAAATCCCTACAACTCTGTGGACGTAGGCAAATTGTCGAACCACGTAAATACTATCTTGTGCGTGTGATTATTTTTCTTTGACGTGTGCTTTCTCTATTTTTTTGTTTCTCACAGGTTGGAATTTCGGTTGAATTCCTAACACTTAACCCATGGCCCAACCCTCCACTTGGAACTAGTAATGGGAGGAGGTGTTACTGGAACTAGTGCTCATTGGTGTCGCTGGAGTGAAGGGTCTAATATTAAATTTCTTTTATAGAACTCGTTCTCTATTTTTATTTTTTTTTGATAGGTTGGTAAGACTTTATTAATATAGAAAATAGACACCCCCAGCACATAGGATATGAACTGGTGGTGTAATACAAATATCAAAAAGTAAAGAAATCAATAAAATCCATCAAACTAGTTAAAGAATGACTGCTTAGAGAAGCCATCCAGGCATACAAAAGGCGTAGAAAACTAGATTTCATAGTCAGCCTTGAAATTTCGAAGCCTTTGAATGCTCGACTATTCCCTTCCTTCCAAATAACCCACATAAGACATAGAGGAACAGCCTTCTAAATCTCTCCATTATCTCTTCTACCACCAAACCATGGCCAACAAGCTAGCAGCTCCACAACCTTCTTTGTCATCACCCATTGCACCCAAAAAGACAGAACAGAGGACCATAGATCCCATGCTGTAGGACTGTGTTGCAACAAGTGATCCACTGAAAGCTCATATTTTGAGTCTTTGACATGATTATTTTATTTGAAAGCTCTATGTTCTATAACTTATTATTATTATTACTATAGTTTTTTAAGTCTCTGCGTTCTCTAACTTTGATAGACAATTTTGGTTGAACCTATTTCTGTTAGCTTGCATATGGTGTTTCAACCTCCTTCCTCTATATCTTTATTTCTCACTAGCTCACTTCTTATTTTTAGATCAACTCTTTGTTTGGTTGTAGCTGGGGGAAGGTAAGAGAAAGGAAGAGAGCAAGGGAAAGGAAAGAGAAAAGAAAATTATTTTCCTTAGGTCTATTTGGATATAGGAAGAAAAGGAAACAAGAAAATAAAATAATCTATCTTAATGATTTAAAAAAAAAAAAAAATCTATCATTTCTTTGTTTGGTTTGCAATTTGCAAATAGCAGGGAAAGAAAAAATATTTATTTTTACCTTTATGCCCTCATGTATATTTTATAAATGTGATATATTTCAAATTTGTGTTGAAAAGTTAAGAGTATATTTGTAAATTAGTAACACATTAATTTCAACTCAGCAGTTTTCCTTTCCAACTTTCCCTTTTTTTCCATCCATTTTGGGCAGGTAGAGATTTTTGGACCCTGGCAGAAATCTCTTACCTTTAAATCCTTAGCCTTTTCTTTACATTTTGGAACCAAACAGTGAAATCAATCTTCCACCCCTCAGTTTTTTCCCTATGTTTTCCTTTCCCCTCTCTTTCCACTGTTCCAAACAAAATGTAAGAGTTATTCTTTGGAAATCTTCTCCACTGGTAATTAACATTACAATATTTTGCTGCTGTATTTGTCTTAAGTCTCTCATTTTTAAAATTGTCTTTCTCAGTCTGTCCAATTATCCACTAATTTATTCATCCTAGCTACATTTTATACTATGCACTGCTTCATTAAGCTCAGCTTATCTATATTGCTCATTTCCAATTTTCTCTCCTTCTGATTTGCATAACCTTTGTCCAACATCCTGTTTTTATGAACCAATCTCTGTTCTTTTAATTAATATAAGTGGACACTTACATTTCCTTTTAACTTTTAATTTCAAATTTTTGCAGCTCTTGGAGGATTTGATCGTGGTTTATATATATGTTGAAAAGTGGGCACCCTTTGTAAAGGTTAATGAGGATATACTATTTAGTTTACTTTTTAGTTTTTAAATCTGCATTTATTCTTGACTCTATGTTTTTCTTTATCCTGCAATATGACATACATATTTTAGAACAAGTTTCTCTCCAAACTAGTTTGGAAAAAAACTCTTTAAACTTCTCATGTATTTCTTTTTTGGGTGTGAATTTTGAGAATCTAACAATTGAATTTCATGCTCCTTATGTTTTTAACATACATATCAAATTTCTTTCAAATCGGATACTATTTACTATTTGATCAATTAACTTATTTTTTATATACAACTTTAGATTACAAAAACTTGAAATTATAACATTTATTTGATGACATAGTAATTGATATTTGATTTTCTTGAAATTTTGCAAGCATTAAGGATATAATAAGAACATGCAATTTATCAGTTAGATTTTCAAAATTCACACTTAATATAAATATATATGATGAGTTTGTAGGGTTTCTCTCCAAACTAGTTTGGAGAGAAACTTTGCTTCCCTTCCCCACCACTAATTTTCACTCTCTCTTTATCTCTTTGACCGGCCAAAGCTCCTCACATCTCCTTTCTTTCTATTCTTCTTTTTCATTTTCTGTCTAACACTCCTCTTTCACTCCCTCACACTCTCCCACGGTACCGACTCCACACCATCATCTCCACCATCATTTTTCTGGCAAGATCACCAGAAAATCCTTAGAAACCTTTAAGGATCTTCATCCCTTTTATTTGAGGTGAATATTTCTAATATTTTTGGTGGGTTTATATGCTTTTGCTTGAGGTTCTTTAGTCTAAGCTTTGATAATGATATTCATGTGATTTATGAGTTTTGGAAGTGATATTAATGTGTTTATCTGTATAGATTTTGTATTGGTGGAATTATTTGATGAGTGAGTTTATAGTTTTTACAATGGTGGTTATCTAAGCGGTGAAAATTTGAGGGTTTTGGCTTTTTAATGTGAAATAAATCGCGAATATAATTTTTATTAATTATTTGGAGCTAGTTAAAGATTTAAGTTGTTTGTCTTGGAGAATATTATGATTTTTGGAATCATGGGTCCCTTGTTGATGTGGTATAAATCTTGTGGGAACTATTTATTAAGTGTTGAAGTTTTGGTGTTAGAGAGAATGATTATGAGTATGAATTGGAGCCTATGCCTTGTGAATTAAATTTTTGAGAAACTTTGAAAGTGGAATACATTATTTGTGAGGTTAAATACTAGGCTTGCCTAATTAAGTGCTTATTTGGCAATTTCTAATTTGTAGCTAGATACAATTTCAAGCTATATGCTTATTGTGATAGGTTTGCTTGATATTGTTTAGGTTCTAGTTAATCTCCTTTGGAGCTTGGAGAAATAGGCTTTTTGCAGGTTGTGAGGTAAGTAGTTTTTTAATGGGATTTTTGGAAAATAATCATGTTGCATAAACGTTTTTTTTGGGTCAAACACATTTTGGAAAATTATATGTGGATATATGTTTTTTTAAAATGGTTGTGTTGCGACCCTATTATATATTATTATATATGAAAAATGCATCATATTTGGTAATGCATTTGGGGAAATGCATGAATTGTTGACATGGAAAAATAAGCATCTTTTATTTAATCTTTGATAAGGAAATCATGGATTTTATGGTATATTAGAAAATTTAAAAATGCTTATCTTGTCTTGTTATTTGGGAAATTGATTAAAAATCTTTTTGACAAGAATAAAGTTGAAAATCTTACAAATTTTGTGGAAGTTAGATTATTTAAGGTTTTTCTGAAATTACATGGATATAAACTATGTATTTGAAAGTACATGTATACTTGTGAGCTTTATGTTGTTTTAACCTTATGCCATGTGTGATTTCCCGGTGATCACCCAATTGGTTTTCGTAGTCTTTGTGACAATGAAATCAGATCCAGATCAATGCTCTTTCACTTTGGATGACGCGTTCTTCCTTGCTGCCTATTGGGGGCCGGGGGGGGGGGGGGGGGGTAGGGGCAGGTTCCTTGATTGTGTATGTATGAGGCTGCTGCCCATGAAACCAAAAGACCACATGCAAAAGATGTCTTATTTGACGCGTTCTCCCTACTGCCCATGGGGGGAGAGACAAAACCTTGAGGGTATGGGTGAGGTTATTGCCCATAGGGCCAAGAGACTACATATCAAAAAGGTCAATATTATGCCAATTGTGAATGGGTGGATCCCCTGACCGGTCTATGTGGTAGTGTAGTATACTTTGTGTTCCATTATTTTATCATTCTTGTCATACTATTATTGAAATGATCTTGCAGTATTTAGTTAGAAATTTCCCCAATTAAAACATGCTTTGCAAACTGTTCATCATCATGAAACTTGCATTTTTCCCACCCCTATTAATTATGTTACTAATTGGGCTTTAGCTCATCCTACCCTCTAACAGTTTTTTTGATCAATTAGCTATTCCTTGGGTATGGAGCTTACTTCTTTGGTGATGATTAGAGTGCTATGTTAAATTTGGAAACTTTTGCTATAAATGGTCAGTGACCTAATCTTGCCATGTTATTGGGCTTTAGCTCATCCTACCCTCTAACAGTTTTTTTGATCAATTAGCTATTCCTTGGGTATGGAGCTTACTTCTTTGGTGATGATTAGAGTGCTATGTTAAATTTGGAAACTTTTGCTATAAATGGTCAGTGACCTAATCTTGCCATGTTCAACGAGACCTTAATTAATTCTATTGGAGGTTGGTCATTTGAGGTTTGTTAGCCTTCGGTGTGCTAGGCCTAGACTTGGTGTTAAAGTCCTTATTCTTAATAAGATTGTGGCTTTAAAACACAGGTTTGTCTGGTAAACTACCAGATTCAATTGGAAACCAAAAGTCGTTGCATGAATTGGATATCGAAAGTTGCTATTTCTCTGGTTTGGTACCGACTTCACTTGGTAACCTTACTAGTCTCATCTTTTTGAGTCTCTCAAATAATAAATTTTCGGGGCAAATCCCTTTCTCATTGGCCAACCTCACACAACTCACTTATCTAGGACTTTCAGAGAATACTTTCAGTCCTCATAAATTGTCTTGGCTTGATAAACAAACAAAGCTCATTGTTTTGGACTTGAAGGAAGCCAATTTATATGGTGACATTCCCATGTCTCTTAAGAACCTGACCCAGCTTACCCAGTTTTTTGTACATAAAAATCAACTAACCGGTCAAATTCCACCTTGGCTTGGAAACCTTACCCAACTAACTGACATAAACCTTAGTGATAATAAATTCCATGGTTCAATTCCACAGTCAATTTGTAGACTTCCGAATCTTGAATATCTGAGACTTAGTAAAAATAACCATAGTGGCAGAGTGGACTTGGACTTATTTCTGAAGCTCAAAAACCTAACTTAAATCCAGCTTGCAGGAGTCCATTTATCATTCCCCATTAATTCAACTTTCAACACCAGTACTCCAAAGCTTAAGATTTTAGCTTTGAATGCATGTAACTTGACTGAATTTCCAATTTTCTTGCATTCCCAACAAGAATTGAAGTTTTTGTCTCTCGCCGACAATAAAATTGAGGGTCAAATACCAAACTGGCTATTCAACGGGGGGAAACAAACTCTCTTCACGTTGGATCTATCCCACAACTTCCTTACAACTTTTGAGTCTTTCAACCACACTCCGCCTATTCTTCCATGGGATAGTTTACTTCAATTGGATTTTGCTTCCAACAAGCTGTAAGGATCACTTCCAATGCCTCCACCTTCCATCACCCAATTTATATATTACTAAAAGCTGAAACGTAGCATTTAATGTTGTTACACTCACGTTGAGTCACATCAGCAGCCACGTCATCATTTTTTGTTTCTAATTTTTCTTATATATTTTTTTAAAAGTTTTCTCATTTAAGGTGACTTAAAAACTCAGTTATTTAAAAATTAAAATATCTTTTAACTATTATTTTTATTATTAATTTTCCAAAACTCTTCCTCCCTTTTACCTCTTCATCTCCCCATTACTTTCTACCTTAATATAATTCTTTCTCTACCTTTTTATTTTTCTTTATTTTGACTCTTCTTATTCTCAATATCTTACTATAAATTTGACATTTTCTTTTTCATTCTATGCATAGTTTTCTCACACAAAAAAGGTTACTTCTCTCTCTCTCAATTTATTTTTCATTTTTTGTTTGATTTTATTTATTTTTATTGCATCAATTCTTTAGGTTGATGAATTTTTGTGTTAATTAGAATTCTACTTTGGGTTGATGCAATTTAGTTTTGTGTTTTAAGTTGTTATCTTTCATATTTTCTTTGATTAAATATTATACTACTACATTATACATATAGTATATAATAATATAATATTATTATATTACATAGAATGACTTGGATAATTTGATGTTTATTTCTATATATTTTATTTTTACTCTTATTTCATTTCATCTTATTTTGTTCAACATTTAAATCCAGTCACATCCCCCATACTATTAAATTATGTAGCACAAATCAAGAAAGTGGGTAGACACAAACCTACTTTCCTTTATCGTACATTGGGGGAATCAAAATATTTGTGTGATAAAGGGTCATATAATTTGTAATTTAGATAGCACCCTTTGAATGTGTCTAGGCCCATAGAATGAGCAATTTGTAGACTTCAAAGGCTATTGAGAATGAACTTTTTTAATCAAGTCTAAAAAAAAAATGAACTACTATATATCATTTAGATAAAAACTTTTATCATAGATACATTAATATTTTTTTAACCACAAATTTAAATCACGCAAACTTAATAGTTTTATATTATGTGTTAGCATCGTTTCTACTACTTCTTCTTCTTCTCAAAATTATAATGTATCATCTTTCAAAGATGCCAACAATATTGATCTTATGGGAAAAGTTGCATAAAATATTGGGAAAAAAATATTTTATATTACAATCTACTAAAAATGTTTTTTAAATATTTAAATATTTCTATTTTTCATATCATTGACGTGTTTTACAACAACCACATGTGTTAATTTAAGTCTTAATATTTTTAAGTTGTTTCGGCAAAAAGAAAAAAGTTGTCACGAAAGAGTTCTTATAAAGTTTTTTGCAAAATGAAATATCCGTTTTGTAAGGCTACCAAACTTGATAATTTACAAATGATGGAACCACTCGCAACAATATTTGCATAGTTATATAGTTCTAGCTAAAGCAATTGTGTATACTTTAATTTTTCAAAAAATATACATCTACTAGTGGTTAAATGTTCATCTTGGGTAATTTTAAATTTTCATATAATTTTATCTTTACATATTCATCTATTTTAATTTAGATTTTTTTTTTCAAAAAAAAACTTTAATTTAAATATTTATAAGTAAACAATGAAATAATGATTCATTAATAATCAAAAAAAAAAAAAAAAAAAAAAATCTATACATTTTTTTTTTTTGAGGGAGTTTTAACCTATGGCGTCCGCTCCTGATAATAGCTCTTTATCATCAGACCAAGACACTAATCAATTTTTTGTGTATGCAGGGATTGAATCCCAAATCTCTTATACAACCATCGGAGATTTTACCAATTGAGCTAACTGGAACCCACATACATATTTATCTTGTGCGATTGTAACTTTACATATAAATTTGCATTTATACATTCATCTACTTTAATTTAGATGTTTATAACTTAATAATGAAATCCATAAACAATGTAATTAAAACAATCATATTTCTACAGTTCAAAAGGTTACAATTTCTTTTTTCAAAAAAAGGCCTTTTACATTTCCTTGGAGTTATTTTTAAAATTTTTTATAAAACCTTTGACATACCACTAACCTAACCACTTCATACATTAAAAAAAATTAAAGGCTCATTATTACTTCCGTTAATATATTATGGATATCTTAATTGATTGAGACCAAACTAGAGAAATGCCTTTCATATTTCCTTGAAAATTCAGAAAAAAAAAAAAAAAAAAAAAAAAAACTTTTGACATACCACTAACGTAACTACATCTATAAATATTTAAGCCATCTATGATATCTATTTCTTATTGATAACCATAAAATTTATAACTAGCTAGGAACATATAAAGTAATAAAGAATAAATGAAGGAAAAAAAAAAAAGAAATGAAATCAAACGTCAATTAATAACCTTTATTTGGAAAATAAAAAGGTGGTCAAGAGGAGTAAGAAATAAAATAGAGATGGCTATACAGAGGACATTGAAAACTTTATAGTGCAATAAAATCAACCATTACATTCACTTAATTAAATCAATAATCAACAATTAAATATAATAATACAAAATTTAAACTTAAAACTAATCAAACTCTAACTAGGGAAATTATTGTTAGGTTCTAAAGATTTAGGATTTTATGTATTTAGAACTCTAATGTGTAATATTGGCAAACCATGATCAAAACAATATGTTTAGTCTTGTTTAGGCTTGCTCAAAGTTGATTATATATTGTAAAGTTGGAATCGAGTGACTGCAGATGCATTGGGGCATTTCGGTCTATCTCGATCGATCGAAGGATAGACTCGATCGATCGAATATCGGGCCAGATGCGTTTTCTGCAGAATTTCCAACTCAGCCCTAACTCATTAAACGTTTTGGGTTTTCTGTTTTTACCCTAGGTATATAAAGAAAAACCCTAGCCACGTTTTTAGAGTTGCTTCCAGTGTATTGTTGCTCATACATTGCTGTTATGTATAAATCTCTTGTGAGATCTAGAGGAGCTTTCCTTTACACAAAGTTTAGGGTTTTCGAGATAGAGATTACTTCAACATCTTGATGATCAACTCGGTTGCTACCATTGAAGTTTAAAGAATATCAAGCGTGGGTGCTTGTAGCTGATTGAAGAATTCAAGAAAGAAGGAGTTCGTGGATTCGGAGCTTGCACGTGGTCGTGTCAGTAAGTTCTACTGGTGGGTAGCATTAGGAAGTCAAGCGGGGAGCTTGTAGTCCTTCTGTATGAACTTCGATTATTTCATAGTGGATTCAGGTTTGCCTTGAGGATCGATGGGTCAAATCCTCCCCAGGTTTTTCCCGTGTGGTTTCCTGGGTGATCATATCTTGTGTTATTTATTATTCCGCTGCATTATATTCTTGATATGATTGTTTGATTGTTTTAACCTAGAATTGCATAATTTGACTAAGTAACAATTTGGCTAATTAATCTAGGCTAACCAATCTGGTTGTTTTAAGGGGTCTAAAACCGTTCAAGTGGTATCAGAGCAGGTAGCTCTCTTGTTAGAGATTTTTGATCTCTGAGCTGATCCTTGACCCCTGTTGTCATGGAGCATGGACACTCTCTTGTTGTTCCTCCTCACTTTGATGGGAACAACTATGCTTATTGGAAAGTAAGGATGAAAGCATTCTTGAAATCAATTGATGAGAGAGTTTGGAATTCCGTTGAATACGGATGGCAGAAGCCCACTACTCCTGTGAGTGAGTGGCAAACTTCTGAAAAAGAAGTAGCAGGCTTCAATAGCAAAGCTATGAATGCCATCTTCAATGCTGTTTCCATGGAAGAATTTAAGAGGATCTCTAATGTTGAGGTTGCTCATATTGTATGGAAAATCCTCCAAACTGTGCATGAAGGCACAAAGGCAATTAAGATAAATAAATTGCAACAATTGACTTCTAGATTTGAAAGCATTAGAATGTCTGATGATGAATCGTTTGATGAATTCTATGCTAAATTAAATGATATTGTCAATTCTGCTTTTAATTTGGGTGAAATCTATGAACAACCTAAAATTGTTAGGAAGATTCTTAGATCTTTAACTGAGGACTTTAGACCCAAAGTGACTGCCATCACTGAAAGCAAGGATGTGGACTTCATCCCTGTTGATGAGCTTGTAGGATCTCTTCAGTCCTATGAGTTTGACCTATCCAAAGTGAACAAATCCAAATCAATGGCTCTTAAGTCAGTTGATGATGTTGATGGTAGTGGATTTGATGATGAGCTCTCTGCTACAGAGATTGCGTATCTTGCCAAAAACTTTAAAAACTTTCTTAGGAATACAAACAGAAAGGCAAGAGGTACTTACACTGCTGAACCTAGAAATTTTAGGAAGAATGATCCCATTAAGGTTAATAACTTTGAAAAACCTAGAGAAAAAGTTGGTCAATCTTCAAATAACTCTATGGGTCCTCAGTGTTTTGGCTGTCAAGGGTATGGTCATGTGAAATCTGAATGTCCTACATTCTTAAGGACTAAGGGTAAAGCTATGGCTGTAACCCTTAGCGATAATGAGGTTTCTGATGATGAGTCCGGATGTGATGAGGATGGAAACTTCATTGCTTTCACTGCTACAGCTGTAGTCAATGAAAGCGTATCTGTTGAAGAGAACCCTTCTGATGGGGAACTCTCTAAGGATGCAGATCTTCAAGAGGCCTATAATAAACTTTGCAAAATTGCTGCAAGGGATGCTATGAATGTTGAACTTGGCCTAAAGAAAATTGAATCTCTTGAGCTTGGAAAGAAAAATTTGCTTGTTAAACTATTTGATGCTAATGATCTTTTGAACAATGTTAAATCTGAGAACATGCTTTTGCTTGATAAAGTTAAAACTTTGGAACATGACTTATCTGTTGCTAGATCTGCTAGTTCTAAACTTGATCATATGTTGAATATTCAAAAGTATCCTTCTGATAAAGCTAGGTTAGGATACGTTGAAAGCATCTTTGATTCTACACCACATTCCACGAATTTTGTTCCTTCTTCCTCTTTTGAACCTTCCGTGAGTAAGGTTGTGAGTGAAACTGTCAAACCCCCTGTGAGTGAGGTTGTCAAACTTGTAGAAGTTTCACCCCCTAGGAAGATTAAGGTTGATCTGGGAGAGTCTAAACCTAAGGAGACTACCCTACCCAAGGACAAGATACATGGTAAACCTGCCTGGGTTTGTCATTTTTGTGGTAAGTCTGGACACATTCGTCCTAACTGTTACAAGCTTCAAGCTGTTAAGAGAGCAAATAAACCAAAAGTGTCTGTGCCTCAAGCACAAGATCCTATGGCACTTATTGGTGAATTGGTAAAGGCGTTGAACCTTTATTCCAATCCTGGAGTTGGAAATCACTCGAATGTGAATAAGAACTCCAATGCTCGTGGTGCATCTAAAAGGTTTTGGATGCAAAAGACTCGTCCTAATTGAGTCTTTCTGACGTGGTCCTTGTGCTTCACTGCTCTATCCTCTGTGACCATTGTTCTTTGGTATTTGTGTTTTTGTGTTTTTTTCTAGAATTTGCATTGCATTACATTCATGCATTTCATTCTAGGATTTATTTGTTTTCTCTTTTAATAAAAATAAAAAAGAAAAAAAAAAGAAAAAGGAGAAAGCAAAAATATGTTTGACATTATGTTTCTTGGTTTTTGAAAACAAGGTTGGTCAATTTATTTACACATAACATGTCTTATGTACCTTGTTTAGCTTTGATGAGCTTATTTATTGCACTTGACTAGTTGAAGCTTTGTAGTGCATATTGTGTGGGAAAGATGTTTATGGTGTTTATCACTTTGTCTTGATCTTGAAGTCACATGTTTTTGACTGTCGGACTTGATCCTTTTGAGAAAGGTATAAATAACCATCTCACCACTGTTTACTAGCCAATCATGAACACCTTAGTGCATATCATAAGATTTTGTGCTCGAGAAAGTGTAGCACATGCACAAAAAGAACATAAGGTGTAGCCTCTGTTAAATGCTTAATGCTTAAAACTGGTGTGTACTATTAGGCTTGATGCCAAATTTCACATAATTTAAATTGGTGTGTACTATTAGGCTTGATGCCAAATTTCACCTAATAATGGGGCAAAATTCAAGAAACTTACATGATTGCAAGCTTATGTTCTAGGAGATGTGGGAGTTATATGATGTAACTTTTTAGGTGATAGTCTCTTTTAAATTCTATGTGATGAATTTTGTAGACTTTGCGATTTATTGCTATTCTCATATCACCTCACATGTATCTCAAGCTTTTTGCTAGTTGCATACACTACACAAGTTACTCTTTGCTAAACTTTGTACATGTTATTGTGTGTGTTTTTGGTCTGACCAACCAAGTTTGAAAATACTTTGAGAATTATGCAAAACATTTTTTTTTTGCTTGAGAATTTCAAGTAAGAATGGTTGATATTTTCTTTTGGAGAAACTGGGATTAAAACTTGGGTTTTTAAAAAACATTCCATCTCATACTCATGCATTTTGTTTCATTAAGTTTAATGCTTTGAGGAGTTGTTTTCAAAATATGGTTTGTGATTTTTAAAACTGTGATTTTTCTCAAAAATTTTGTGAGCCTCTGCCCAGTTCGATCAATCCATTCTGATTTTCGATCGATCGAAAAAGTGCTTTAGTTTGTTCCAAAATGACTGATTGATTCGATCGATCGAATGTGATTTTCGATCAATCGAAAGTCGCGAATCAGGTTTTTTAAAACAGTGTTCTTGACTATTTCATCACTTTTTCAAAAAGTTTTTCAAAAATTTTCTTTCTCTCTCCGACAAGGCAGGCTCCACAGGCAATTTTTTGTCGTTCTCCTCCGAAATTTTTGCAAAATTTCTCTTTCCTCAAGCCGGTAAGACCTTTTTGTCCTTCCTTTTCGAGTTTATTTACTTATTTCATGCATTTTTGCTCAAAATTTCGGAACTTTATCTATTTGGGATTTGTGTTGATTCAAACCTAATTTTGTGAAATTGATCAATGGGTTTTTGTGGGGACATGCTATAAACATGATCTTGATAGTTTAATTTGATCAATTTTGGGTTTTGTGAAAAATTTCAAATTCTAGGGTTTCTAATTGATCCGAATTAGGGTTTTTGTTCAATTAAGGTTTAATTGATGAAATTGGCTTGTTGTATTGATGAAATTGGTTATTCTAATCTGTTTTCAACCTTGTGTAATGATCAATTCATCAATTTGTTGCAAAATTTTTCAAGTGGTTTTCAAATTTTTTAGGGTTTTTGTTCGAAATTCTATGTTCGAGCCAATTTTGTGTAATTGAACTTAATTTGAACTTGTTTACTGCATTAGTTCATGCATCACAACATTGTTAATTATTCACGCATCATATAGAGTTTTGTTCTATTTTTTATTGTGCTAACTTGCAGTCTGCCCTTGGTTTTGTTTTATTCTGTTCTTTTGGTTTTCTCTATGTGTCCTTGTCCTTTCCTTAGCACTATGCCTAGGAAGACTAGAGCCCGTAGGACTGTTCCCTCACCTTCTCCACCCCCTCCATCCTTTGACAGTGAGCGGTTTCCGAGTGAGAAAAACCAAGAGATTTTTGAGAAGCTTAACCTTAAGAGGAAGATTTGGGCTGAGCGTTCAGTTCTGTTAGATGAACTTGATCCTGCCATTAGGGCAAACTTTGAGCGTAGGGGCTGGTTACCCTTGGTGGATATTTCTGATCCTCCTTCACCTTCTGCCTTGATTAGAGAGTTCTTTTCGAACATCTCTATCCGCATCTATGATTCCAACACTTTGGTAAGGAGTTGGATACGAGGCGTAGAGTACACCATTACTCCTCAAGTAGTGGCTGATGCTCTTGAGGTACCTTTGGTCCAGAATCCTATCTATCCTTATGATGTGTCTCCCGAGATTAGTGATGTCTTGTCTTACATCACTAGATCATCTATCCAGTGGGGTTCTGATCCTAGGATCACTTTTGCTGAGCTTTCTGGGTTGCACTATCTCTTCTTTAGGATAGTTTGTCATTCTATCTGGCCCATATCCCATGTTTACACCATTCCTCTCGAGAGGTGTGTATTTTTGTACGCTCTGGTTACTGATGCTCCTATCAGTTTTCCTCATCTATTTCTTCGTTCTTTGAACGATGTTTATAGGAGTTCATCTTCTGCTCATGCTCTTGTTCATCCTATTTTCATTCATAGGATTCTACTTTATCTTGATCTTGGTGGCTTCCCTTCCTCTGAGCCCGTTCATGTTATTGCTCCTATAGGTGCGTCTTTTCTTAGACAAAGGGCTGCTCATCTTCGAGCTGGCTCTAAACACCCTAGGTCTGTGCCTTCTGGGTCCGCACCTCCTCCCTCTTCTTCTACAGGTCCTGCTGGTGAGGCTGTTCCTGATCCTGATGCTGCTGCTGCTGCTGTTCCTCCACCTCCTTCGGCCGACTTTGATATCCGTCGTACTTTGGAGACTGTCATGACCGTTCAGGCAGCTCATGGTCAGCTTTTGGTGGACTTATTTGACGAGATATGTGCTTTGCGTGCTGATCTGGCGCATCTGCGTTCGCCTTTACCACCTCCTTTTGGTGATGACTTGTGATTGCCCTTTGGCATTCCGTCACAAAAAGGGGAGTAGTGTTTTGATTTGTAGAGGGGTTTTTGTAGTTAGGGGGAGATCGTTTTTGTTTTGAGGAGCTTGTGGAGTTTATAGATTGTATCTAGGTGCTTCACTTTGTATATCTTTTTGTGTGGATATTCATGTTAGGGGGAGTAACATTGTTTGATATACATGATATATATTTGATTCTTGTTGCTTTATGATTCACTGCTTATTGATTTATATTCATTGAGTTGTTCATTGATATATGTCTTTATTTTGTGTTGTGTGAATCTTACAAGAATGTTATACCTGTTGTTTTACTCTTTTCTGTCACACATGCGTTTATGCGTTTGTTGAGTATTTCAGGAATATACAGGTTGATTCAATTGAGCTGCTGTCTACACTTGCAACTGATGGATAGTAGTTAGGATTGAATTTGAGTCTTTATGAGCATTACTTTTGTAAAGGGCTTTTTACTTGAAACTTTGAGCTTTAATTTGTGTTTTGTCACGGATTGCCAAATGGGGAGTTTGTTAGGTTCTAAAGATTTAAGATTTTATGTATTTAGAACTCTAATGTGTAATATTGGCAAACCATGATCAAAACAATATGTTTAGTCTTGTTTAGGCTTGCTCAAAGTTGATTATATATTATAAAGTTGGAATCGAGTGACTGCAGATGCATTGGGGCATTTCGGTCTATCTCGATCGATCGAAGGATAGACTCGATCGATCGAATATCGGGCCAGATACGTTTTCTGCAGAATTTCCAACTCAGCCCTAACTCATTAAATGTTTTGGGTTTTCTGTTTTTACCCTAGGTATATAAAGAAAAACCCTAGCCACGTTTTTAGAGTTGCTTCCAGTATATTGTTGCTCATACATTGCTGTTTTGTGTAAATCTCTTGTGAGATCTAGAGGAGCTTTCCTTTACACAAAACTTAGAGTTTTCGAGATAGAGATTACTTCAACATCTTGATGATCAACTCGGTTGCTACCATTGAAGCTTAAAGAATATCAAGCGTGGGTGCTTGTAGCTGATTGAAGAATTCAAGAAAGAAGGAGTCCGTGGATTCGGAGCTTGCACGTGCTCGTAAGTTCTACTGGTGGGTAGCATTAGGAAGTCAAGCGGGGAGCTTGTAGTCCTTCTGTATGAACTTCGATTATTTCATAGTGGATTTAGGTTTGCCTTGAGGATCGGTGGGTCAAATCCTCCCCAGATTTTTCTCGTGTGGTTTCCTAGGTGATCATATCTTGTGTTATTTATTATTCCGCTGCATTATATTCTTGATATGATTGTTTGATTGTTTTAACCTAGTATTGTTTAATTTGACTAAGTAACAACTTGGCTAATTAATCTAGGCTACGCAATCTGGTTGTTTTTAAGGGGTCTAAAACCGTTCAATTATATATATATATAAAATCATAATCTTCATACACCATGACTTAAAAAAATTTAATGAATAGTTCTACCTCTTATATAATGTCTATGTTATGCAAATCATTAACCAATAAATATATGATAATAAAAAAAAAAATGTTATAGACAAAATTATGAAAAATATGATAAAACTATTTTTTTTTTAACTCTTTATAAAATCTAGGGACTAAAATAATCTTTTATCTAAAAAATTATCAAGTGCAACGCGCGGGTCTGCGACTAGTACTATATAAAAAACAATAAATTAACTAGAGAAATCTCACCATTATTTTGCAATCTTAGCTCAATTGTAATACTGGATCTCTCACACAACAACTTGTGGGGCATGCTTCCCAAATGTTTGAGCAATTTGAGCAACTTGGTAGTATTGAATTTACAAAACAACAATTTCCGTGGAATACTTCCTGGAATATACATGGAACAAAGTAGATTGAAAGCGATTGATGCAAGTTATAATCAATTAGAAGGGCAAATACCAAGATCATTGTCCAATTGCCCAATGCTGGAGATTCTTCTTCTTAGTAACAATTGATTTTCTGACACTTTTCCCTCTTGGTTGGGGAAGCTTCCAAGGTTGAGGGTTCTAAGTTTGCAATCTAATGGATTCCATAGTGTAATTGGGAAACCTGAAAGCAGTCTTAATTTCCCCAAGTTGCAAATCATTGATGTCTCTTTCAATAACTTTACTGGTAAGTTCCCATATGAGCACTTCCAAAGTTGGACCTCCATGAAAGCTGCTAACTTGACATTTGACAAGGATAATTTTTATATGGTTGCAGTCATAAGCACCCCATCACCGTATTTCAATTATTTTGAAAATGATGTTAGTTATTGCTTGGAAATGACAAACAAAGGCATCAAGACACTGTGTGAAAAACCAAGATCATCTTATAGCTGTTGATCTCTCTAGCAATAAATTTGATGGAGAAATTTCAAAAGTCATTGGAAATCTAAAGGGGCTTTATTTGCTCAACATATCCAACAACATTCTCACTGGTCCTATCCCATCTTCTTTAGGGAGTTTAATGGAGCTTGAATCTTTGGACCTTTCTCAAAATAGACTCTCAGGAAAAATTCCTCAGCAATTATTGCAACTCACATTCCTTGCATTCTTCAATTCCTCAAATAACCATCTCACGGGGCATATTCCATAAGGTAAACAATTCTCTACCTTTGAAAATGATTCATATTTGGGAAACACAGGTTTGTGTGGTGTGCCTTTGACTAAGAAATGCAAAATTTCTGAGACATTAACATACCTACCACTGAATTTTGAACAAGGTGAAGGTTCAAATTTTCCCAATAAATTTGATTGGGCAGTTATAATGATGGGATATGAGAGTGGGTTAATAAATGGGGTCGTTATTGGGAATAAACTGACCACAAGAAAGTTGGAGTGGTTTCTTAAGAATTTTGGAAGAAAGCAGTAAAAGTGAAAGCAGAAAGGGGGAAAATAATAAATAAAGCAATGTATCAGCTGGATTTGATTAACAAAGATTTTCTTCAGAGATTTCCGTCCATTAAGTTCTCATTTCAGTTGATATATGTCTAAAAATCTACCATGTCTATAATGTATTAGGGTCTTATATATTTTGTCATTGCACTGTTTTTAATTTTTCTTTTGAACTTTTTTTCATGTTACGAAGGTTTGAAACTTTTATGGAGAGAGAGAGAGAGAGAGAGAGAGAGAGAGAGAGAGAGAGAGAGAGAGAGAAGAAGAAGAAGAAGAAGAAGAAGAAGAAGAAGTTATGTAGCTAAATTGTACTTGTGACTTCAAATTTCATGCTTGGAGCTTGACAAAACACGAGCCTAGAATAGGATAATCTATTATTCATTGATTTTACTAATGTCTGGCATAAATCAAGAGTGTGAAATTTTTCTTGGAAAGCCAAGTTAAATAAAGGTTATTTAAATTAGGATCTTATGTAAGGGTTCAAGCGATAACCTAGTGGTAATTACTAATTACATTCTTTATGGTGCCTCATATATGTATATATGTGTGTGTGTGTCTATATATATATATATATAGAGAGAGAGAGAGAGAGAGAGAGAGAGAGAGAGAGAGAGAGAGCCTAACCTCTACTCTCTATCATCTATTTATCTAAAAAATAAAAAATGGGGTTGTACCTGAGATTAGTAGAGTTCCTTTATGGATAAAACACTAAAAATAAACTTAAAACAATATTGGTACTTTTTCTTCTTTGGAGAGAATAAAACAATATTGGTACTGATTATGATAAATTACCCATAAAGAAAAGTTTAAATTTAATGTAACGTAGTTCTACACTCCATATAACTTTTTTTTTCTTAATGAATACCATATAACCAAATTTGATCATACCAAACTAGCAAAATCTAATTAAGGAAAAATATTTTCCAAGCTGCAATGCCAAAATAAGTTAATAATTGATAGTTAACTGCATTGTTCGTGTTTCCAAATATATATATATATATATATATATATATATATATATATATATATATATGTATGTATGTATGTATATAAGAAAAATAAGGCTAGAATTTAAATGGAAAAAAAAAAAAAAATCCAAAACCATTCACAAAAAGTTTCTATGAAAAAAAAGAAGTGAACGAATTTATTTAAGAAGATTTAGAATAATGTATCAGAATTCTTATCTTCCATGGTACTAATATCTTGGCAAACTTGTGAGTTGTGAACTATCTTGGCTTGAGAGACTGTGGATTATACGCTGAATACCCAAGGAAGTTAATACCGTATCGGAAGTTGTACCGGTTTGACAAGTGGTACGATATATTTCGGATACTGGTCAATACCGGCGTACCGTTTCGGGTTTACCGCTATACATATAAAATCCAATATATATATATATATATATTTGCTGAATTTAAATCATGTCTTTAACTATATTTAGGCCCAAGTTATCATTATCTTTGTCCTTCTACAATGGCCCAATCCACTACCAATAAATTTAAATTATATCATCATTATATTAAAATCTAAAAATTAAAAAAAAAAAAAAAAATTCAAACAAGTCAAACATCCCACCTAACTATCACGTGAATTCTAAATAGAATTCAATGCCTTGCCTTGAGAAGCCAAATCCTCAGAACCACACGTTACTTTCAAAAAGAATACACACATCGATGTCCGTTTGGTTTATCAGTTCAAACACATTGTTTAGTTTTCAAACCACAAAACTATATTGCCCAAAACCAGAAAATAACGTTTGGTGGCCCATCTGTGTTCACGTTCAGTTTGAAAAATGTTGTTCAAAATGATGGGCTTTTTAAAACATGGTCTGGGCTGATTTCAAACAATAAACACACATTTGAGTGGCAATTCAGTAATAAAATTGAAAAATATGGGGCCCACCTGATCAGCCTTTCTATCAATTCCTGTCTCCTGTCTTCGTCTCTCTCCTGATTAAAAAATATTATTTTGTACTTTTTACCAGCTTTTTTTATAAAATTAAACACACATACCAAACACATTTTTATGTTTTTTAAACACTAAAAACTATTGTTTAAACTATAATACCAAACACATTTTTTTGTTTTTTAAACACTAAAAAATACGTTTTTCAACAACACTTTTTAAACAATACTTTTTACATCTTTTTAAACAACAATTTTTAAACTCTATGACCAAACGGTTATCAAAAAAGAAAAGAGCACTGAGAAGCCAAATGGTCTCTGGTGTTCATGAGCGAAGAAGAGAAGACAAAAAAAAAAAAAAAAAAAAAAAAGTCTGGTACGAGAGATGCAAATCAATAGAACGAGGTCGTGATGCAGAGGTATGCTTCGCCGGAACTTCATCGTTGTCTCAGTCTCATGGATCTATGGGTTTTTGCAAGCAAACATTAGTTTCAAAGAGGTAATATCTATTCTTAAATGATTTTGGCCGGAATTCAATATTTCGGCCGGAATGACTGAAACGCCCCGGAATGGCCGAAATCATCCGAAACAGTCCGGTATAAAAGCCGGTACGAAATGGGAGGGTTACCTGTACCGATTTGGTCGCCGGAACGAGATATTTCGGCCGTACCGGCCGGTACGGTACGAAATCGTCTCCCTTGTGAATACCCTTTCGATTATTGAGACTTACAGACACGGGTTTCTTTGGTAAGCTATTAGATTCAATTGGAAACCTAATGTCCTTAAATGAATTGTACATTGATAGTTTGCAATTTCACAGGTTTGATACCAACTTCACTTGGCAACCTCAACAATTTCATCAGTTGAGTCTTCGATTTCATAATTTTTTAGTGCAAATCTCTTTTTTCATTAGCCAACCTCACGCAAATCACAAGTTGCTCAGCTAGATCGTTTCGACAATACTTTCAGTGCACATACCTTGTCGTATTTGCACTCAGCAAATCTCTTTTTTCAATACTTTCATATGGTGACATTACATCTTCTCTTAAGAACCTAACCCAGCCTAACTAGTCAAATTTCACCTTGGCTTATAAACGTTATCCAACTAATTTTCTTGAGCCATGGCCCATGGGGGCAAAAAATTGTATGATTCTATTCCACCGTCAATTACTAAAGGCATGTTTGGTAGACTGTAATAGACACTGTAATGTAACAGCTATTCCTATAGTTTAGCTATTCAATAATTTGGTTATATTTTTATTACAAGGAATAATTATTCCTTATGAATAACTATTCTTTAAAATGGGAAATAATTATTCCTCTCTAAAAGGGTTGTAATAGCTATTTCTTAGGGCACGTTTGGTACATTGTAATGATTATTACATGGGAATAAAAATAAGTATTACAAGGAATACATTAAGTTGGAATGTAATAAGTATTACTATTCATTAGTTTGGTGACCATTTAGGAATAAAATTTTGAATATGCATCCACAATTTAGTAGAGTATAAAAAGTAGGTCTAATTAAATCATTTTTAAGTCAAATTTCCTAAAATACACATATTTTAGGGTGTTCAAAATAAAGCTAATAATTAACAACAAGGAAAATTTATTTTCTTTACTTTTGAAGATGTGGCAACATATGGTTTTTTAGGAAATTCTTTAAAGTGAATGAATAGATATTCAGTACTTTTGATAAGGAATAGTTATTCTTCATTTTGAAGAATAGCTATTCATAAGGAATAACTATTCATTGTAATAAAAATATAACCAAACAACCGAATAGTTATGCCATAGGAATATCTATTACATTACAGTGTCTATTACAGTCTACCAAACGTGCCCTTAGTAGATGTAATAATTTTTAACATTAATATATTTTCAAATAAACAGACTTTCCATATCATCCTAACAATTATGGAAATAAAAAATCAACAAAAAATAACACATCTCTCTAAAATTTAAAATATATTATTTAATTTCTAGGAAATATAATTGTATGAATAAGAAATTTCCTAAAAAAGATCTTAAGTTTTAGATGCTAATGTTATAACTCACAACTAAACTAATGAATAAGTTTAATTATTCTATTAAAACATATTTTATTCCCAGTAATAAAAATTACCATTCTTGTTAGAATTCACATTCAGTATACCAAACGTGCCCTAAGCATGCAAATCTTGAATCTCGAGTCTAGTTGGAAATAACCTTAGTAGCACAGTAGAATTGGACTTGCTTTTAAAGCTTAGAGTCCAAAACCTCAACCTTTCAAGAGTCCAAAACTAAAGCTTTTAATATTGGCTACATCATGTAAGTATGTAACTGTTAGGTTCTACGGCTTTAGAAACTAATGTATTAGAACTTCAATTGTATATGTTGGCAAAGCATGATCAAAACATTTAGTCTAGGTTTAGACTTGCTCAAAGTTTGGTTTAAATTAAGTTTGAAATCGAGTAATTGCAGGAAATTACTATTCAATTTCTGTAAGGCTCGATCGATCGAAAGTCGCAGATCAGCAAAAATCAGTAAACGTAAAAAGGTCATTACTTATCCGTTTGAAGCCCAAATCACGATCCATTTTTTCCAGTATTTAAAAGACATCATAAGCTAACCTTAAGAAGGATTTTCAAGGCTTTTTAGAGAGAAGAGTGTGCCTCTTTTGTAGATCTAGGGTTTTGTACCCAAAAGCTCTCTAAGGTCTTTGTTGAGTTGTCTGTTGAATCTTTTGTGAGACCTTAGAGGTGTTTACCTTCATAGACACACATAGATCTATCAAGATCAAGATTTGCATCAAGAACTTGATGGTGGTTTTAGTTGCTGTATAAAGAAATTTCAAGAAGATTCAAAATCTTTGAGTGGAGTCTCAAAGTCACAAGTAGGAGAACTTGTGGTTGCAGTAGATCAAAGAAAGAAGTAGTTCATGGACTCGAAGCTATTATGTGGTCGTGGCAATAAGTTTTCTGTTCAAGGTAGCAATAGGATGTTAGTGGTCTAAATTCTATTGTAAAAACTTTAATTCTTTCATAGTGGATCTGTTTTACATTGAGGATAGGTAGGTTAAATCCTCTTTAGGTTTTTTACCGGTTTGATTTTCCTAGGTCATCATATCATTGTGTTATTTATTTTCCGTTGCTTTACATTATATGACTTTATTGTTTTAACCTAGATCTAAATAATAAACCTAAGTATTCACTTGGTTAATCAATTAGGTTAAACAATCTAGTTTACAAGGATCTAAAAATGTACAATAACTTAATTAACTAAGTTCCCAATTTTACTATGTTATCAGAATAAATTATGGTTTTGAATCTTTGCTACAACAAAAATTCATGGTCAAATACCAATATGGATATTCGACATGGAAAAATCGAGTTTGTTGTCTCTTGGATCTAAAGTTCAACAAGTTGCTAGGATCACTCTTGATTCCACTACCTATAGTATTTGAAGATGTTGGTTAGAGGTTACAAATTAATTTAAGACCTCTAAGGTTTTATGAGAACTTAAGAATCACTAAATCAACCACATGTGGTTTATAGTTAAATATATTTTTGATGCATCTACAAATAAGTAAGCATTGGCTTGAGAATCTTCATATCATGTATGCACAAATGAGCTATTACCTCTAGTGATAAGAATTCCAAACACATAATAAGTGTATTGTCCTTGACTAACAGTTTCTAATAGCAAAATATAACGTAAATGCAACTTTATGACATCCGGTTGCCAGTTTTGAAGGTGGAAGTTCTCCAAGCTTGCCAAAACATGATTTCGCCAACAACACAATGTCCGGTGCGGCGGTGCATAAGAAAGTATATCATTACGAGTTAGCGTTATGATACAATCAATAGAACATAAGCATCTGTCCTCACCTTTTTCTTTTTAACAAAAAAGAAAAAAAAAAGTGGTAAAAGGGAACTTTAGCAAGAAAGTCTTGAAATACATCTTTGTTTCTTCAATGTTTTGAATGGAGTTCAGTTGCAAGACTCTTGATAATCTTAATCTAAAAGTAGGTACTCCAAAAATATTATAATATGATCACGAGACACGTATCTTAGTTTACTTTTAGTAAAGGTCCATTACCGAATTTTTAAGAAATCTAGAATACTACTTGATAAGGAATAAAAATAGCAGCATTATAGTCTTAATCCGTCAGCGTACGTCAAGCTGACGGTTATACAGCCCCACATGCCTAAGCCGTCAGCATACGTCAGGCCGACGGTTATACAGCCTCACATGATGAACCCGTCAGCTTACACTTATGCTGACAGATTCATGTGACGAAGGATAACCCTAGAAGCTGACGAGAATGACACCCCTGTCCAGGCTGACGGATCATGAGGCCGACGGTTCAAGAAAAATCCTTTTACTTGGACACCACACCTAGTGATAGAATCCTATAAGGAAAGGGTTCCGCAATCTACGCTCGCATGAATCCCTATATGGAAAAGACTTCTACTCCAAGGAAGAGAGGTCAACCCTCTACTACTATAAAAGCCCCAATACCCTCACAAATCGAGGTACGCACAATTAACCCCTCTCTAGCACTCTAGAGTTGAAATAAGTCCTAACTTGACCTTCGGAGGGTATTTGGCCGGCACCACACCGGTGCTCTCTGTTAGGTCTTCTCCTTTTTATTGTGCAGGTGTAGTTCCGAGCGTACAAGCATTGTGCAACTCACTGGTGAGATTTTCGGCATCATCAGTTGGCGCCGTCTGTGGGAAAGACAACGCTGTAAGCCATATTACCGTTTCCCGGACTAAAGAGTTGCATGGTACTCACTCGCTCAATGGCAACTACTAACGACGTTCAAGAAGAGGAGCAACCCACGACTGCCCTCGAGAGACAAGTACGGACTCTTGGTGCCGCCGTGGAGCGCCTCACCAAACAAAACCACGACTTGGAGGAGCAGCTGCGCCAGAAGAATGCAGCACAGAACGACCAACCAGGGGATCAAGAGGGGAACAGCACTCCCAAGAAAAATCAGGAGAAACCGGAAGGCAGCCACGCCCCAAGCAGACCAGAGAGGCAGAACTTAAGCATGCCATCCCTCACGGATGCAACTCCACCGCATGTTGTCACAGAGATGCAGGCAATGAGGGAACAGATGGAGGTTATGATGAACGCACTTAAAGGACGGGTGTCCAGCGATCTTGACGACCTAGTCAACCGCACTGACTCACCCTTCACTGTGGCTGTGAACTCTTTCCCCTTACCCCACAAATTTCGCATGCCGCATATCGACAGCTATGATGGAGCAAAGGATCCTCTAGACCATCTAGAAACCTTCAAAACCCTAATGCATCTTCAGGGTGTAGCAGACGAGATCATGTGCAGGGCCTTTCCTACAACACTCAAAGGCTCCGCGAGGGTATGGTTCAGCCGACTAACTCCCAACTCCATCAACACCTTCAAGGAACTAAGCGCTCAGTTCACCACACACTTCATTGGAGGCCACAGGTATAAGAAGTCCACGGCATGCCTAATGAGTATCAAGCAGCGAGAGGACGAGACACTGAGATCCTACATCACACGCTTCAACAAGGAAGCGCTATCAATTGACGAAGCCGACGACAAAATACTTGTAGCAGCCTTCACAAATGGGTTGCGAAAGGGCAAGTTTTTGTTCTCATTATACAAAAACGACCCAAAGACCATGTCGGAAGTACTCTACAGGGCCACTAAGTATATGAACGCTGAGGACGCGCTGCAGGCTCGAGAAGAAAAACCAAGAAAAAGGGAAAGACAGGAAGATGCCCGACAAGATCAAGGGCGGAAGAGGCCGAGAACAGGAGAGCGAAGGGACGAGAGACGTTCTAAACCTCCGGGAGGAAGGTTTACAAGCTTCACCCCGCTGACCACCCCGATAGATCAAGTCCTAATGCAGATCAAGGACGAAGGGACTCTGGCCTTCCCTGGAAAGCTAAAGGGGGACCCTAGCAGGCGTTCTAGAGACAAATCCTGCCGCTTCCACCGAGATCACGGCCATGACACGGCCGACTGTTACGACCTGAAGCAACAAATCGAGGCCCTTATAAGACAAGGGAAATTACAGAAGTTTGTAAGCAAAGAAAGAGCGGATCCACAACCTCAGGAACAGCCCCTAAGACGGGACAATGACCGCCCTAGACCGCCCATTGGCGACATCAGGATGATTGTAGGAGGGACGCCTGCCGGGTCATCCAAAAAGGCTCGGAAGACGTACCTCAGGATGGTTCAAAATGTGCAGCTAACGGGCTCAGTACCAAAAGTAGCACGAAGAGAAAGCCCCGTCATTGGGTTCTCCGAAGAAGATGCACGACGTCTTCACCACCCGCATGACGACGCGCTCGTTATCAGTTTGCAAGTGGGGGACTACAACTTGCACCGAGTGTTGGTTGACAATGGGAGCTCAGCAGACATCCTATATTACCCCGCATTCCAGCAGATGGGAATCGGCAGAGAACAATTGATCCCGACGAATGCCCCCCTCGTCGGTTTCGGAGGAACGAGGGTGTTTCCCTTGGGTGCAGTCACACTGTCTGTAACGGCAGGCAACTATCCACAGCAGATCACGAAGGACATAACATTCCTTGTAGTCGACTGTTCGTCGGCCTACAATGCCATCTTGGGGCGACCCACCCTCAATTCATGGAAAGCGGCAACCTCAACTTATCACTTAATGATCAAGTTCCCCACCGAATACGGAACAGGTGAACTTCGTGGAAATCAGGTGGCCGCGCGCGAATGCTACGTGGCTATGATGGAAATGGATGATCAACTCCAAGCCATGAGCATAGAAGAGCATCGAAATACGACGGAACCCGTCGAAAAGCTTGAAGAAATATCCCTTGACGACTCCAGACCTGACCGAACAACAAGGGTTGGCACCCTTGCAAGTCCCATGATCCGACAGACACTTGCAGCCTTTCTCAGAGAGAATCGGGACGTGTTCGCTTGGAGTCACGAGGACATGCCAGGAATAGACCCTTCAGTCATGGTGCACAAGCTGAATATATCACCATCCTTTCCACCCGTTCGACAAAAGAAGCGGGTGTTTGCCCCCGAACGGGATCGAGCCATAGCTGAAGAAATTTGCAAGTTACAGGAAGCAAACTTTATCAGAGAAGTTTACTACCCCGACTGGCTGGCCAACGTAGTGATGGTCAAGAAGGCTAGCGGGAAGTGGAGGATGTGCGTAGACTTCACCGATCTCAACAAAGCATGTCCCAAGGACAGCTACCCCCTCCCGAGGATCGACACTCTAGTAGACTCTACAGCTCAGCACCAGCTTTTAAGCTTCATGGACGCTTTCTCCGGTTACAACCAAATCAAGATGCACGAAGCCGATCAAGAGAAGACTTCGTTCGTGACCAGCCAAGGCCTCTTCTGCTACAAGGTAATGCCATTTGGTCTAAAGAATGCGGGCGCGACATACCAGAGGCTTATGAACAAAATGTTCGCACCGCAAATCGGGAGAAATGTCCAAGTCTACGTAGACGATATGCTGGTGAAAAGCCGAAGGGAGGAAAATCACTTGGAAGACCTTAGGGAAACATTCGACACCCTTCGCTCTTACAACATGAAGCTGAATCCAGGAAAGTGCGCCTTCGGGGTGACGGCAGGAAAGTTCCTAGGATTCATGGTTTCCCAAAGGGGCATCGAAGCCAACCCGGACAAGATCCGAGCTATAATAGAGATGGCACCACCAAAAAATGTGAAGGAAGTACAGAGCCTTAACGGCAAGATAGCAGCGCTAAATAGGTTTGTGTCAAGGGCAACGGACAAGTGCTTACCCTTCTTTCGAACACTGAAGAGATCTTTCGAGTGGACTGCCGAGTGCCAGCAAGCGTTTGAAGAGTTGAAAGTTTATCTCTCCTCCCCCCCGTTGCTGAGTCCCTCACAACCGGGTGAAGAACTCTTTCTCTATCTTGCCGTCTCCCCAGCCGCTGTTAGCGCTGCCTTGATCAGAGAAGAAGAGAGAATACAGAAACCTGTGTACTACACCAGTCGAGCGCTACGCGGAGCTGAAGAAAGATATCCGCCCATGGAAAAACTCGCATTTGCGCTAGTTACAGCCGCACGCAAGCTAAAACCGTACTTTCAAGCCCACACGATGATCGTCCTAACCGACAAGCCTTTACGACGGGCAATGGGCAACCCTGAAGCCGCTGGGCGATTGGCACTATGGGCAATAGAATTAAGCGAGTTTGACATCCAGTATCGTCCACGAACAGCCATTAAAGGACAGGTCGTTGCAGATTTCATAGCTGAGTTTACAAATGGCGAAGACAAGGGGGCAGAGGAGTCTCCCCAATGGAGCATACATGTAGACGGGTCCTCCAACAGGCAGGCTGGGGGAGCCGGCATCGTACTACACTCACCCGAAGGAGACATGGTCGAGTGTATGATCCGCCTTGAGTTCCCTACTACCAACAACGAGGCGGAGTACGAAGCTCTGATAGCAGGACTTGACCTCGCCAAAGCCGCAGGAGCTGAAAGAGCGATCATTCACTGCGATTCTCAAGTCGTGGTCAACCAGATAAATGGGGATTATGAGTGCAAAGGCGAACGGATGAAGAAATATCTGGACCAAGCAAGATGGAGGGTCAGCGAGCTGAAGGCCGAAATCACACAGATACCGCGAGGAGAAAACGAACAAGCCGATCGCCTAGCCAAAGCCGCTTCAGCCGAGCATATGGCCACCCTTGGTAACGTACTCTCTTTCGTCCAACTCTCTCCACTTATAAATTCTGTAGATGTACAGGAGCTTGGTTCCGAAAGCAATTGGACTACGCCATTAGTTTCTTACCTGAAGAATGGCGTACTACCGGATGGAAAGGAGGCTGCAAGAAAGCTGAAGGTTCAAGCAGCGAGGTTCGTCCTAATAAGAGACGTCTTGTACAAAAGAGGCTTCTCCCGCCCCTACCTACGATGCCTAGGTCCTGAAGAGGCGGATTACGTCATGAGGGAAGTGCACGAGGGAATCTGCGGAAACCACTCAGGATCGAGGTCGTTAATCCACAAGCTAGTACGAACAGGGTACTTTTGGCCAACTATGCAGAAGGATGCCGAGGCCTACGTAAAGAAATGCGACAAGTGCCAAAGGTTCAGCAATGTTATCAGACAACCATCTGAAGAACTTACCCCGATGACGGCGCCATGGCCGTTCGCTCAATGGGGACTGGACATCATGGGACCATTTCCTACGGCAATACGACAACTAAAGTTTCTGGTTGTGGGCATCGACTACTTTACGAAGTGGGTCGAAGCTGAAGCCTTGGCCACCATTACGGAGAAGAACGTACGCAACTTCGTCTGGCGATGTATCGTATGCAGATTTGGCATCCCTAGAGTCTTAGTCTCGGATAACGGGAAGCAATTCGACAACGAGGCCTTTCGGGACTTCTGCTCACAACTAGGGATACAGAACCACTACTCCTCCCCCGCCCACCCTCAAGCCAACGGACAGGTCGAAGTCACGAACCGATCCTTGTTGAAGATTATCAAGACTCGGCTCGAGGGGGCAAAGGGTATATGGGCTGAAGAGTTACCAAGCATACTTTGGGCCTACAGGACAACGGCAAGGACACCGACACAGGAGACACCATTTCGGCTAACATACGGGAGTGAGGCAGTCATCCCAGCCGAAGTCGGCCTCACCAGCTACAGGGTGCACAATCATAACGAAGGGAAAAATGACGAAGCCCTACGTCTACAGCTCGATCTAGTGGACGAAGTTAGGACAGCAGCAGAGTAAAGGCTCGCGCGATACCAGGACCGCATGGCCAAGCACTACAACTCCCGGGTCAAACACAGAGACTTCCAGGTTGGAGACCTCGTTCTAAGAAAAGTCATGGGCGCAGCAAGAGACCCAACTCAAGGAAAACTCGGCCCGAATTGGGAAGGACCCTACCGAGTCACGGCGTGGCAGAGGAAGGGCACCTATCATCTGGAGACACTGGACGGACGGAAGCTACCGCACCCTTGGAATGCTGAACACCTGCGAAAGTACTACCAGTAGAGGCGATGACATGAAGAACAACACCTATCTTTTTATTTTTTAGATTTACTGTTTGCTTTTAAGTATTCGCTACAATAAGCCCAACGGGCATGTCTTTTACTTTGGTTTTGCTACAATAAGCCCAAAAGGGCAGGTTTTTCCTTTTTTAAGTATTTTTTATGCAGATGCATAACAATAAGAGGGATTTATTCAGAACGACTGAAGTTTCTACTTGCAAATCCAAATTAGTAAAAGACCGACGAAAAGTGGCTAAGTCCACAAATCAGCAACTAAGCTGACGGCCTAAATAAAAGGCTGACGAAAAGTGGCTAAGTCCACAAATCAGCAATTAAGCTGACGGCCTAAATAAAAGGCTGACGAAAAGTGGCTAAGTCCACAAATCAGCAATTAAGCTGACGGCCTAAATAAAAGGCTGACGAAAAGTGGCTGACCACAAATCAGCTACTAGGCTGACAGCCTAAATAAAAGGCTGACGAAAAGTGGCTAAGTCCGCAATTCAGCAACTAAGCTGACGGCCTAAATAAAAGGCTGACGAAAAGTGGCTAAGTCCGCAATTCAGCAATTAAGCTGACGGCCTAAATAGAAGGCTGACGAAAAATGACTAAATCCACAAATCAGCAACTAAGCTGACGACCTAAATAGAAGGCTGACGAAAAGTGGCTAAATCCACAAATCAGTAATTGAGCTGACGGCCTAAATAAAAGGCTGACGGTCTAAAAGCAAACAAGTCCGCAAAATGGACAAACCAAAAGGCTGACGGCCTGAAAATAACACTCCACAAAGTGGACGAGCCAAAAGGCTGACGGCCTAAAAAATGACCAAATCCATAAACTGGACAAACCAAATAAATAAAACGGTCTAACATGACCAAGTCTACAAAAGTGACGAGCCAAAAGGCTGACGGTTAAAAGGGTCCACAACCCTGATTTCAGTCTTCCAAAACATACGAGTAAAACAAACCAAGCAAAAGTGATTACATACAATCAAAGAGCAGCGACGGTGTGAACAAATCAAAAGCCCAAAAAGGCATTAAAAAAGCTGTTAAAATATTACAAATAGGGGCCCAAGGGGCACTCGATAAAACTGTTTGCTAGATAAAAAAAAAAAAAAAAAAAAAAAGGGGAAAGCATGAGTTACAAGTCGTCACTACAAAAATTCTACTTTTTAACAGAAGGGTCCTCTCCGTCGAGCAGCACCACAGGAGGGGTCGCGGTAGTTGTTGGAAGGTTCACAGCAGGCTGGGCCAGGACGACTCCATTACCTCCATGAGGAGAATCCGCTAAGTCATCTGCACCTACGGTGACGGAACCAGTAGCAGGCGTCATAGGCGGGGCGTCATCCAGGGAGATACCAGAAAGATCCAACTCGGGAAAAGCTGACGCCACCTGTCTGAGGCAATCATCAAATCCCGTGCCATAGTATCCGCCACAGGAATCAATAAAGGAGTCCGACGCCTTGAAATTATTTACCGCGTCAGCCCCTGCTGTCTCCATCTGTGCACGGAGAGTCGTCAGCTCCTCTTCAAACTCACCCTTCTGACGACTCGCCTCCTCTAGCTTCTCCTTCACTTCTTTCAGCTCAACGTTAAGGAGACGCATTGCCTCCTTATATTGAGCCTGCTGGTTTCGCATGTTGGCATTATGCTTATGAACGCGAGCGATGACTCCCTCCTTAGCCACGCACCTGTCCTGAAGTGCCTTTACACGAACCAGGGCCTAGCAAAAGGATACAACCGTCAGTCATATTAAATGATAATAATAATGAAAGAAGAAACATCCAAGAGAGATGGCTTACTCGGGTGAGGTCAAACAAAGCTGACGACCCCAATTCATCCGTCGCCAACAAATCACAAGGATCTATGTCAGCAGGCTTGATGAATGACTCCACCGCCTCAACAGCAAAATCCTTGTGAGTTAGCAGGCAACGAGGCCCTTGCAGGACGGGACCAGAAGAGGTCATTACACCTTTCCCTGCCCCGTGAGTGGACTTAGGCGACGGCCTCTTTGGGGGCTCACTCCCGGAACCGACGGCTGCTTTCTTAGGTGGACGGCTGTTATCCCCGTCAGTCTTCCTCTTGGAGGAACCCTTGACGATCTTGGGGGTCGACGAGGGTGCCGTCTCCTCCTGTGCCTTCTTCTCCTCCTTCAAACGGGCAGCCGCAGCCCTTATCCGTTGCTTGGCCACGTCCATCTCTACGAAAGAAACACATTAAGTAAGAACCGACGGTAATAAAAGGATGAATTCAAGAGATAAGGGTAAGATACTCACGGTGACGGGAGAGTTCTTCCAGCCTGCGAGCCTCAGGCGTCGGTACAGGACCACCACAGTAAGCGTGAAGATAGTCGAGGGTGATTAAGTCCCGACACGACCGCTCCTCTAGGGGAATCTCCAAAACCCGACGGATTAAATCCTCTTGCTCACCAGTGATGGAGGGGCGAATGAAGGCTGAAGAATGCAAATAAACCGACGGCGTTAGAATCATTAAAAGACCAAAAATTATTACTTGCATAAACTAAAGACAAAAGGCTGACGACTAAGACCTGACTCTTTTATAAACGCCCAAGTGTTGTCAAAATAGCCGTGAGGTATCATTTCCCATTCTTCCTGACGACACACCCAGTCCGTCCCTTCAACGAAAAAGAACCTGCTCTTCTAGGCTCTATTCGAATCCGGCGTCTCAGATACCAACCTGAGATCTCTCTCCCTGACGGCAAAATGGTACATCCCTTTGGAAGAAGAAAGGTGCCGAGGTCTATAACAGTAAAAGAATTCGTCCAAGGTAAGTTGATGTTTTCCTCCACTCAGACGACCCCACAACACCTCGGCACCTATAAAAATCCTCCACGCATTCGGAGCAACTTGGCTGACGGATAAGCCAAGAAAGTCAACTAACTGACGGTGTAATGCCGTCAGGGGTAGTCTAAGACCAGCAGCAAACATGGCGTCGTACATACCGACGTCTGCAGTTCTTCCCGTGTAACATTTTTCACCATCTTCAGGCAGACGGATGGGAATATGGTCGGGGATTTGGAAACGGGTCCGTAACTCATTAAAAATTTTAAGAGTCATCTTGGGGAGGAACTTATTTACAGCCCACTCTTGAGGAAGGATAAAGGGACGGTTGCCTCCAGGACTCACGGGAGTCCCTTCACTAGACCCGTCATCACCTTCATCCCCTTCACTAGACTCGTCATCACTTTCATCCCCGTCACTATATCTCTCTCCTTCTACTCCGTCACACCCCTCACCTACTTCCCTCTCCAGGCCATTGTCTCCGTGACCTCCTACCTCCTCGATGGGAGTTTGGGCTGACGTCTCCCTCTCTGAAGACCAGGACGAGCTCCCTGACTCACTACCTGATCCAAACACCTCGTCGTAGCCCGCTCCGTCGCGGACCGACGACCGTTCACTCGACGCGTCACTCGACATTTGACTACCTACAAGTGACGGGTGTAATCTAAGCACCTAGGATGACGACTCGGCTTAAAAAAGATAAAGCAGGAACAAAAGGAGAAGAGAACTTACCAGTTCCTCGAAAGTAACAGCCGAAGAGGTGACGGAAACAATATTGGCAGGTGCTGACGGAAGATAAGCGACGGATAGCTCTCCAGGAATCAGGGAAAGTGAAATAGTGAAAATGAGGAGAGGTGGGCCATCTATATATATAAGGGAAATGCACGGAAGACGAAGCGACGCCCTCAAACCAGACGCCGAGCCAACCAGAGCACGCCACGTGTCCTAGCATTTAATGTTGGAATGACAGCTTATAAATTATCCTCTCCTGGTTGAAGCAGTTGGTAGGAACGGATGAAGACTCCATAACCCGTCAGGTATGGCCGACGGAGATATGGAGTAGGGGGCAACTGATAAGGAATAAAAAATAGCAGCATTATAGTCTTAATCCGTCAGCGTACGCCAAGCTGACGGTTATACAGCCCCACATGCCTAAAGCCGTCAGCATACGTCAGGCCGACGGTTATACAGCCTCACATGATGAACCCGTCAGCTTACACGTGCTGACAAAATTCATGTGACGAAGGATAATCCTAGAAGCTGACGAGAATGACACCCCTGTCCAGGCTGACGGATCATGAGGCCGACGGTTCAAGAAAACCCTTTTACTTGGACACCACACCTAGTGATAGAATCCTATAAGGAAAGGGTTCCGCAATCTACGCTCGCATGAATCCCTATATGGAAAAGACTTCTACTCCAAGGAAGAGAGGTCAACCCTCTACTACTATAAAAGCCCCAACACCCTCACAAATCGAGGTACGCACAATTAACCCCTCTCTAGCACTCTAGAGTTGAAACAAGTCCTAACTTGACCTTCGGAGGGTATTTGGCCGGCACCACACCGGTGCTCTCTGTTAGGTCTTCTCCTTTTTGTTGTGCAGGTGTAGTTCCGAGCGTACAAGCATTGTGCAACTCACTGGTGAGATTTTCGGCATCATCACTACTCCAGATAAAACTAAATATAAAACCTAGTAAGAAATTTTTTTAAGTGATTCAATATTTATTATTATTTTTAATAATATTATATTATAATGTATTGCTTGAATAAAAATTAGGTCTTAAACAATGTTGTCTTTGCTATATAACTTAAAATAATTTACATTCTTTTATTGTTATTAATAAATTTATTATATAATTCTAATATATTATTGAAATGATTTCTTAATTTACATATAATTATAGATTTTTACATTTATTGCTCTAGGTTAATACCAAATATTAATTTAATTTAACAAGCATGGTAATTTCATTTAGAGAAATGCTATGCCCATTTTGGAACAATTTATAGTTTTTTGTTGAAATTTTTTTGGCTGAAAGTACGGAGTAAAAGCTAAATAAAATTAAAAGGTGACTCACGTGAGACTCACAAATAGTAAAAAAAATAAAAGCGAAAAGTAGCCTTATAATCAAGACCCAAACATAATCGTTATGTGCATAACATTTTCATAACAAATCTTAACCACATGCTATTTCCAGCGGTTCTTTGATCATGCAGTTGGTATTAATGTCCCCCAATCTCGTTATTTTCCAATGAATGTGACATCAGATTTACTTCTTCTTCTTCTCCAAATGACAAAAATACATATCTAAACTATTATATTCTGCTCTGACTCCCCTAATGAAAAAGGGGGTAGGGGTCGGGTTGGAATTCTCTTGGATCCTTGATTGAGACATATTTATTATTTTTACTTTCAGATTTGTACACCTCCAACAATGGCATTTTAGTTCGCAATTTAGCTAGAACAAATCCTTTCAATCCTTCAATTATTTATTTCATGTTCCTGTGGCTCCTGCCTTGTCTCTATGAATGCATTCTTTATGTTTTTGTGGTTATTTCATTCTTTCTCAGGTAAGTGACCTCCAAAGTCGCTTCAAGGCCTTTCCTAGCATCGTTGAACTAGACAGCTTGAAGGTAACAGCCTAACAGGTGATGTAAGGTTTGGAGCTGATGTAACGCTCAAGGTATCTCCCCCACTTTCTTGCTTCTTTTAGTTGAATTATTGCTTGTTTTATCCCTCACCGTCATAGTTAAACTTCGTTGTTTCTGAATGAAAATTTGACAACTGTAGGGGAGTACTCTGATTCTTCTGCTTGGTAACAATCGATTCCATGACATTTTTCCCTCTTGGTTGGGGACGCTTCCAAGGTTGAGGGTTTTAATCTTGCGATCTAACGGTTACCATAGTGCATTTGGGAAACCTGAAAGAAAACTTGAGTTCCCCAAGTTGCAAATTATTGATGTCTCTAAATTTGAATTACTTTGTAGGTAAGTTACCATATGAGCACTTTCAAAGTTGGACCTCCATGAAAGTTGCCAACATGACATTTGAAAAGAATAATGTTTATATGGTTGCACATATGAGGACAACATCAAGAGATTTCACATGGAGCTCTGATTTTAGTTACTGCTTGGAAATTACCAACAAGGGCATCAAGACACTATATGAAAAGATCCAAAATCATCTTCTAGCTATTGATCTCTCATGCAATTGATTTGATGGAGAAATTTCAGAAGTCTTTGGAAATCTAAAGGGGTTTCATTTGCTCAACAAAATTATCAGTAACTTAACAAAGCTTGAATCTTTGGACATTTCTCAAAACAAGCTTTTAAGAGAGATTCCTCAACAATTATTGCAACTCACATTCCTTGAGTTCTTCAATGTCTCAAATAGCCATCTTAGAGGGCCTATTCCACAAGGTCAACAATTCTCTACATTTCTAAATGATTCATATCTGGGAAACACAAAATTGTGTGGTATCCCTTTGACCAAAAAATGCAAAATTTTTGAGACATTGATACAGTTACCACCGAATTCCAAACAAGATGAAGTTTTAAATTTTCCAATTAAATCTGACTGGGTAGTCATTATGATGAGATATGGAAGGGGGTTAATAATTGGGTTCGTCATTGGGCACAACCTCACCATAAGAAAGTTGGGCGATTTGTCAAGAATTTAAGAAGGCAGTAAAAATGAATGAAGGAGGGAAAACATGAAGGGATTTTCAATCACCAAGATTTTCGTCAGAGATTTTCACCCATGAGGTTGTTCTTCATTTAAGTAGTTACACAAGTCTATAAATCTAGAGTATGTCCATAATGTTCTACGTTGATGCGTATTTTGGCATTGTACCCCTCCCCCCTCCCCCCCCCCCCCCCCCCCCCCCCCTTTTTATTTTATTTTTTTACATTTTTGGCGGCATTAACATGTTTGATATGTACGAAGGTCTACAAGTTGGAGTCAATCTCGTATCGGAGGTTGTACTAGTTTGACTAGTGGAACGATATATTTCGGTACTAATCAATACTGGTGTACCGTTTCGGGTTTACCGTTATTTTATATATGTGTATGTGTTAATAAATATAAAAATTTATCATAAAACATTACCTCAATTCAAAATAAATTATTCATAATTTAAGACTTTAGAATTAATTAAAAAAAATACAATATAAAAAATAAAAAACTTAATCGTTCATTATATACTAAAAAAAAAAAATTAATAACTTTGCAGCGATAGGTTTTCTTCTCCTCGAGGTAGGAGCCTTTTCCTCTCACCTTGGGTGAGTTTTTTTCCACTGGGCAACGCCTGCCGAGTGGACCCTCACTCTCTTATTATAATACTTTCTTCTCTGCTATCTGCTACAACCCTCTGCTACCTACGACCCTCACTTTCTTTTTTATTATTTTCTTCTTTGTATTATGCTACCTACGACCCTCTACTTCACTGTCCATACAAAACATCCATAAACACACCCATTTCTTTTCTTTGGTGCTTAAAAAAGATATTTAGTTGCCCTTGAAACTCATTTTCCTCCTTTCTGGGGGAGCATTTTTCTCACCGTGGGTGAGTCTTCTCTTTCTCATCGCTTTTCCTATACGTCAGTTACATACGGGGATTGGAGTGTGGGAGAGACAACGCCTTGGCTCTGCCTCTGGTAAAAGTGTCGTGGAGTCCGAAATATTAGACCATATCCAACGAATGCAACTAACGGCAGACGAGGATGAAGCCATTACAGTACGTCCGTTGAGGAGAAAGGATATCTTAGAAGAATATTCTTTGAGTTTAATCGGGAAGTTTCTTACAACTAGACCAATTAATATTAGAGCCGCCAAGAACCTACTGAGATCAACGTGGAAACTGGGGGAAGACCTGAAGGTGTTGGAACTAGGTGACGGACTATTACAATTCAAATTTGCAATGGAGAGCCAACTGAATTGGGTTTGGAGTAACGGGCCTTGGTGTTTTGATAACCACATCCTTGCCATGCGGAGATGGGAAAAAGGTATGAGTACCAGAACTGTGACCTTCACCCACCTACCGTTTTGGATCCAAGTTTGGGGCCTACCGTTTGACATAAGCACTGAAGAAGCCGGACACGATATTGGGCGAGGATTGGGCAACGTGATTGACGTGGACTGCAAAGCTCTCAAAACCGACCAAGCTCGGTTTCTCCGAATTAAGGTGGAGGTACCATTAGACAAGCCATTGAGGCGCGGAGGACCAGTCGTTAGTCCCGAAGGCGATGAGCACTCCAGTGTAAGGGATGAAAAGAGGTTCTGGAGTAGGATTTGGAAGTTGAATGTACCACCCAAAGTTCGGAATTTCGTTTGGAGAGCATGCAAAGATATACTCCCTACCCGAGCAAACCTTTACCAGAGGAAATTTCCAATAGATCCGTTGTGCTCAATTTGCGGATAGACCGATGAAACGGTGGGGCATGCACTTTGGGAATGTCCTCTAGCCAGAAACGTGTGGGCAGTGGCACGGGGGAGACTGCAGAAGTGTGTGGCGACGATGCAAAGTATCTTCCTACTAGTTCGTGACCTAGAAGAGAAGTTCACGGGGGAGGAGTTGGAAGCATGGGCGACAGTGGCATGGGACATTTGGAACGCCAGGAACAGATATTGCTTCGAAGACAAGCAGGCCCAACCAGAGGACATCCTACAGAATGCTATGAATCTTTTGCAGGATTACCAGAGGCTGAGTCGGTACATGGCAGAACCAAGCTGAACACGGGGAGGGCCAACACGCTATGCACCTGAAGGGATAGTGCGCCAAGGGTTGTATACGTGTTTTCTCTTTTCACTTGTACTGTTTTTTCAAACCCAAAGGCTATAGTTAGGGCCAAAATGGCCCAATACCACTTTTTTTTGAAATTTTTAGCAAAAAATCACTGTTTCGGAAATAAATAGCAAAGTACCACTTTTTCTGGAAATCGAGTTTCAAAAACTCGAGTTCCCCTCAATTCAGCCACCGTGGCATTGCTGACATGGAATTTCTGTGATTAAAAAAAATTATGTGGTACTCAAGCTTGAGAAACTCGAGTTCCGTGCAACACAGTACTCGAGTATACCAGACTCGGGTACGTTTTATAAATAAATTGCAGAAAAATAATTTTACACAGTACTCGAGTTTTCCAAACTTGAGTACTGTGTAAATTTTTTTTTGTTTTTGTCTTTGTTTTTTTTTGTTTTGTTTTTGTTTTGTTTTTTTTGTTTTGTTTTTTTTTTGTTTGGGGATAATGAACAAATAAACATAAAGGTAAAAACAAGTGACTTTTTAATGTTTTTATTTATTTAAACAGAAGCATTGTAAAATATAGAGATTTTAATTTCAAAATATGAATTTAATTTCTACATTAATTAAAATTGTTCATTGTTTTCTTATAAAAATTGTCCACTGTTTTCTGTATAAACTATTTCTACGATTTTGCATAAAATTATTTTCTGTTTAGCATTATTTAAGAAATTGTTCACTCTCTTTTCTGCATAAATTATTTTCTGTTTACTGTTTAAAAAATTGTTCATTGTTTTCTCATAAAACATCTAGTGAAATCGTGTTTTCTAAATTTAAACGCCAAAATTATTCCCGGGGTGGAACATAGGGTGTTACTACCGAAACAAAATGGTAATATAATAGCTATTTCTAAGGTTCTACTATTTTTAAGCTTAGTGTCCGTTTACAGCTTATTTAGCTGTTTGCTAAACTTTTTGTTGAAAGTGTGCTAAATTATATTTGTACTTTGAAAAAATTTGAAAAGGTGAAAAATAATGCAGGAAAAAATGAGGTTCTAAAAAGCTGTACACAAAAACTAAAAGTTAAAAGTTGAAATTGATGTCAAACAGACTCTTATCTCTCTAAAGGTTTTATTTTTTTGCATAATTTTTTTCTTCTTTCTTAGATAGTTGTAATAAATAAAAGAGAGAAAAAAATGTTCTAGAATTAAATAATTTAGCAAGCAATAACTATGCAGTAATACCATATTTTTATTAGAATCCAACAACTCCTCAGCTATAGTGTGTGTATGTATATTTTGCTAGCACATAGAGTATTAGAAGTGAATTTAACCCAACGAAAGATTTGTTAAAATTCACATCCAACAAAGAAATATTGCATGATGTAAAATAACTTAGAGTTACACAAAGTGTAACTAGGACCCAAATCCACATGAACCTTATAAATGTTGGCTAATTTTGTTTTAATTAGATTTTCTTTTTTGGTTGGGGAGCTGTATTAAAATGAGTACTAGGTGTTCGATGAAATCCTGCAAAGAACTTGGGATAGAAAAGGTTATGTTTGGGTTATTCTAAAACAAAATTAAAAGGAATTGGATTGGGTTACTCTCCACAAATTTGCTTCCAAGGAAGGATGATCACACCATTCTCTTTAGCTGGATTTTTTTTTTTCAATTGCTAGAAATATTTTTCTCTCCATCATAGTGGATGTTACAGTTTTAGTTGTTTAGAATAGGCTTAAAAGAAAATCTATTTGTAAGACAACACATTTTTATGGATAGCATACTGAGTGTTATATACATTTTAAATTTGAAATTCATACCAAGTGTTATTTTTAAAAATTTATAAATTCAATTGCATTAGCTACATACTTATTTAATTAAATTTATTTAAGTATGACTTTTGAAACAAAATGTTTCTCCAAATATTTACCTAAAATTATTTGAATATATTTGCTTTCTCGGATTCTAATTATTTCTATGTACAAAAATTTATTTCCGAAACAGTGATTTTTTGCTAAAAATTTCAAAAAAAAGTGGTATTGGGCCATTTTGGCCGTTAGTTAGGCCTTGGGTACTGTATACTTATTGGGGGTCAAAGCCCAATTTTTATATTAATAAAATTCTTATCTTTACAGTAAAAAAAAAAAAAAAAACTTTGCAAATAAGTTACTATTCTGCTTTTATAAAAATTCAAAAATCACCAAAAAAAAAAAAAAAAAGGCTAAAACACAATTGTCGTTTCTACATTTTGAGGTCACAGTCAATTTGATTCCTACATTTTGATAGTAGTTGATTTGGTCTTTGTTATTATCAACTTGCAATCAGTTTGGTCCCTACCGTTAACTCACTAATGAAAAATATCTACGCGGCAAATGGTTTGCATAATTGGCATAGCTAATATTAAAATATTAAATTAGATACTGATGTGTCTAAATTTTAGTAGTTAATGTGGCCAAATCAGCATTTAGATGGCCAAAAAAAAGCCACGTCAACTTTTAAGGATATATTTTTCTTTTATTATCGATATATTTTCCTTTTCCTTAGATTCTCACTTTTTCTTTTCTTTTCTTTTCTTTTTTTATTAAAGAAACCCACAATAATATATCACAAGCATGTGGGCTGGCAGCTGTCTTCTTCTTATTTTTGCTCAAGCTCATCTCTAAAAGCTTTCATTTGGTTATCCAAAAAATCTCTAAGCTTTCATCTCTCTCTCTCTAATCTTTTGTTATCTGTTATTCATGGCCAAATCACCCAAATCCCAAATCCCAAATCTAAACTAAACCCCAAACCTTACCCAAATCCACCAAACCACTCATCTTCATCTGCACCTCTATTTTAATTTCCAAATCACACGCATCTCGTTACTCCATTATGTCAGCTATGTTCTTCCACCAATCTCTCATCGACACTTGACAAGGCGGTGACGCGGGGCTGGGTTCTTACGGGCTGAGCTTGAGACGAAGAGATCTGGGTTTAGTTTTCATTTGGGATTTTGGCTGAAATTTATGGAATTAATTTTATCCTTCTTGATCAATTGCATAAGATTCATAGTGATTGAAAGCCAATTTGAAGGTTAGAAATGATGTGATATGTGCTGTTCTGGAATTGTTGGACTAGATTATTTTTTGGATATCAAGAAATTGCAAGAAATGAATTAGGGCCAAAATGGCCAAATACCACAATTTTTTGAAATTTTTAGCAAAAAACCATTGTTTCGGAAATAAATGGCAATCTACCACTTTTTCTAATACTCGAGTTTGGTGAACTTGAGTACCCTATTTTATAGTTCTACCGTGGCTGCTGAGCTGGAAATTGGCGATTAAAAAAAAAATAAAGTGGTACTCGAGCTTGGAAAACTCGAGTACCATGCAACACAATACACGAGTATACCAGGCTCGAGTACCTTTTATAAAAAAAACAGAAATTTTTTTTTCTACAGTAATCGAGTTTACCAAACTCGAGTACTGTGTAATTTTTTTTTTTTTTTTTGAGGATAATTGACAAATAAACATAAAGATAAAAATAAGTAGCTTTTCTATGTTTTTATTTATTTAAATAGAAGCATTGTAAGATATAGAGATTTTAATTTCGAAATATGAATTTAATTTCTACATTGATTAAAATTGTTCATTGTTTTCTCATAAAAACTGTTCACTATTTCTATATAAACTATTTCTACGATTTTACATAAAATTATTTTCTGTTCAGCATTATTTAAGAAATTGTTCACTCTCTTTTTTGCATAAATTATTTTCTGTTCACTATTTAAAAAATTGTTCACTGTTTTCTCATAAAACACCTAGTGAAATCGTGTTTTCTAAATTTAAATGCCAAATCTGAATGCTTTTTCATGTTTGAATTTCACAATAATCGAATATATTTTTCTGCATTGATAAAATCTGTTTCTACATTAATGAAATTTTCTCTCTGCACATCATATTTACTGTATATTCAAATCTGCTTACTGCATTCATAAAATCTGTTTTTTACATTAATTAAAACAGTGAACAATTTTTATGAAACTGTTCACTGTTTTGTCATAAAAATTGTTCACTGTTTTCTGCATAAACTATTTCTAGCATTGGCGCAGTTATTGCACTTAAATGGTTTTTGTGTTTTTTTAAATATGTAACCATCTATATATATATATATATATATATATATATAATAGACGAAGTCTTTGAAGTCTTTGAAGGAGGTGCTGCCACGTTTACAATTTAAAATGCGATACATTACAACCCTTCACTAAACGCTTAAAACCCTTAAAAAAACTAAACGCTTAAAACAAAATAAAAAAATTGCAATTAGAAAAAACCTAGCCGTCTCTTTTCATAAGACACCGCTAAACATTTTCTCTTTCTAAAAGAAAACGCCTACCGATACTGCGGCACAGAGAAAGGGAAGGAGGAAAAAAAAAAAAAACTTACGATCCAGTGAAGATTCGTATGCTCGGCCATCGCCATCTCAGGCCACAGTTAGACAACCAAACGATACTGCGATACAGAGCAAAGGGAAGGAAAAAAAAAAAAAAACTTGCAATCCAGTGGAGAATCGTGCGATCAAAGGTTTCTCTTCTTTCTTTTTAACACTTCCTTTTGGATTTTCTTTCTTCGTATGTTTGTTGGTTTGAAACACGGTATTCTTATCTGACTATAAATAAAACACTAACTGCTTAAATGGGCAAATTAAATTCAAAAGGCTTGCCCGTGTACGGAGAAAGAGAGAGAACAGAGTTGTTCGTCGGACACAAGAGAAAGAGAGAAAGATCCAAGGCCGGCCATTGTCCATTCCCTGGCCAGACTTAGACCATCGGACAGCAAGCACAGAAAGAAACTGTTAGGTCATGTATCAACCACCCAAATCGACGGAACCGCACCAGTAAATTTTTTCTTTTTCCATTTTTCAGATTTGGGTATGAATTGTTACTTTTAATTGTTTTTTTTTTTTTGTTGGGTAGGTTTAGATTTGATTCATTTTTTTTTTTTTTTTTGGGTTTTAGGGTTTTCTATCAAAATGTTTGTAGATATTTGCTTTTGTTTTGTTTTGTTTTTTTGTTTTTTAGTTTTTTTACTGTCAATTTAGGAATTTGGATTCATAACCCTTTTCCTCTCCATTTGTTAAAATCAGGGAAACCCCTCACGGTTTAAAACAAAAAAACTGTTAAATTGAAAGAGACCGAAAGTCTGATAAACAGAGAGAGAGAGAGAGAGAAAGAGAGAGAGAATGAGTCGATTAGGCGCAGAGTGTTGGGAGAGGGAAAAATCTGAGAAATCAAACATAAATTTATGCCACATTTACGTTCAAAAAAAACTGGAAAAAGTGTGCCTTCTCCCTAAAGCCATTAAAGTAACCGTGTACAATGTTTGGTTTCTGGGTAATTAACGTTGCTTTTCCCTTACTGGTTATAAATACCATCCCTTAACCAATCTGGAAAAGCCTTCACAAACAGTTTCATTTTGCAAACCACGAACCTGTGTCTTTCAAAAAAACACTGACAATCCCAAGGCCAATTGACTACGCTAACAATAGACACAACGTTTTGTCCACTGGGCAGTTACAAATTTTGCCCATTACATAGGTTTAAAACTTGGAATTGGTTTGAGGGAGTTAGAAAGATGAGAAAAAGAATGGTATGATTGGAGGACTCTGAAAAATGTTGCATGTCATGTGTTTGAGGAAATTTCTCTTTGACAACTGGTACATAATCCTTTGATTCAATCTTTTCTTTTCCCTATCTTGATATAAAATTTGGCCTTTTGTTGGATTGTGTTTAATTTTTGTGTGTAAGGTTTTAGTTGTAATTGATTTCTTGGCTTGTTGGTTTGCAGCAGTTTTTATGCTTTTGGGAAATTCTTAGATTAAAGGTCAGGACCTTAAGTTCATGAATTAGACTTCATAAGTTGCCAAAAACAAAATCTATTTTCAACATTGTCCTGGAACTAACTCATTCATGACTAATTATAATTTAAAATGCAGTTTCCTTCATACTGATGATCCATTATCAATCACATGACCATATATAAATGGCTGTGGAAGTTGACGAATTGATAATGAATGTGTCTTTCTAATTATTTTAATGATAAGCTTTTGATACCATTTTTAGATATTTGGTTGTGTAATGATTGGACTAATCATTATACTAATAGTTGGTACATGTTAACAATTAACTGATTAGCTTTCTATAACATGTGAGAGTTGGTAATGGTATTATTAGAAGGAAAAAAATTTTAAAAGGTAGAACATATAAAGTATGAATGACAGATTTGCTTGAAAACATTAATTCTTTGTAGTTGTAGTTCTTTTATTGACAAGCTTTGGTTTCAAATTAAAATTTCAGTTTTGAATAGATTAAGGCAAAGAGGAAGATGTCATTTTTAATAGTAGGTCATTTACCATGAATTCTAGACAATTGTTAAAAACATATACCTTTCTAAATTAGAAAAACTTGGAACTTACATTCAACAAAAAAGAAATTGCAAAACTTATCAAATTTTATTTTCATTGGGTTGAATAAGGTGAATTGGATTTGGTTACATGTATTTGGAAGTATACTAAAAATATGCTAAATGATTTAAATTCTTATATCATTTTCTTTCATTCTTGCATAACATTTTTTTTTCTTAGTTTTTTATTGGTGACTTTAGGGGTCCAAAATTGAGGTAGATTTCAAGTATAGGTTTTAGTTTTGATATAAGGCTCACAAGGTATGTTCACTGCATACATAGGTTTTTGAGTTTTCAATTCATTTCATGACGTGAGAAAATCAGATCTGTATTTTAGATTGGGCATTGAAGACCCTTTCTGCATTTGATGTTAAAAAGATTGCATCTTAATTTATTGAAAGCCATGACATTTTTGTTTATGTGCACAAATACTAAATTTACCGTCTCATAACAATATGATAGTGTTAGCTTCTTTGCATTTTATATTTCTGCTTAATGAATTCAATAGTTTAGAAGTGAAAGATTCTTCATGACATATGTCCTAATTGTTCCAGTTCATCAAACAGTTCTTAGCTTTCTCAAAAGTGGGTTTGTATTTTCAGTTTTGAGGTTTTTGTCAAGAGGTCAGTTTTTTCTTTTAAGCCTTTGTGCTTTTCTTGTTTTTTTTTTTTTTACTGGGATTTGTTAGTTTTGAAAGGATAATTATAATGTTTTGTTTGATGGGGTTGCAAAAATATTTTAATGCTCCTATAAGGCTTGCATTTTTGTTCTTCAGAAAGAAGTTTATACCTGCAAGTGTAGTTCTTTTCCAGTTGCCGTTACATTGAGGTTTATTCAATCTGTTCTCTTCTATTAATGTTTCTTGAATGTGGGTTGAAAATTGGATTCTTATTGTTTTGCTTACAGGGATTTGACATTTTATCATCTAGGTTATTTGGAACTGTGGATCCTCTGCATCTGCATAAAACTCTTAATACGTTACACAAATCCTACTACTTGAACAATTCAGAAACTACGAGACTAGAATAGCTAGGTATTTACCGGTCTTCTCCTTTATTCTGTATGGTTTCTTGCATATTTATTGTTAATATGTTTCTATAAAGAATATGAAATTGGAATCTGATTGCATATTTATTGGTTTTGATGTAGGAATTTTATTTTTTAAGTTGAGGCTGTTTTTCTTTTCATTTGCAGTTGAGTTTTTCTGCTTCACTCTTCTTAGAATTTTGACTTAACAATTGAAGTTTTTCATTGAATTTGATCCTTCTGCTTCACTTCATCATAGAATTTTGATTACCCTTTTGAAGTTGTTAATCGAATTTTGGCTGGTACAAATTTGCATGGATTTAGTTTGAAATTTTTAAAGTTGAGGTTATCAATGTTTACTTCTTTATGATGTTTTATATTTTCTGAATTTTTGAATTTTTTTTTTCAGGTTCCTTTTCAGGTGATTTTTTTAAATTAAAGTCTAAATTTCCAATAAATCTCTACCAATTCTGACTTTCTAATGATATCATTCAATTTACCACCTAAGCAAGAGTGAATGGGTGATTTGTTGTCCATAACTTAAAGAGTCCCAAAGTTCTCCAAATGGAAAACTATTGTTTAGAGGGAGTTCAAAATATAGAGAACCAATCATGAGAGCAGTGCTGCATTGGTTTCAAGTTAGGAATGCTATGTGATATATTGGACTGAACAGAATTGAACTACTGGTGTGGTTATCAGAGAACTGAGTCTCTATGGTGAGCATCGCCCCTATTGCCACGAGAGTATAATTAGATGCATGTGTGTGTCTGCATGCGTGTGCACCTGTGTGTGGCAGGGGCATGTTGTAAAACACGAGTCAATCTCAGTCCCTTGCAAAACTCATTTCTATTGTGTATGATACTTGGTTTGGGTTGACATTGTTTAGATACCATAAATATGTAAATGATGGTTCTACTAAATGACCATCCTGTGCTCAAATCCTAATAGAGCACAAAATTCATCCATGCTTGATATTTTAACCATAACTGGCCAGCCCTCACAAACCATGATAGTCCTTATTGACTGACAGTTGCAGTTTTGTATCTCTTCTCTTGAGCATCTTACACATGTTTTATGGAGACATTGTGAACTTCAAGCTTAATGAGTCTCTATCTCTGTTAGATGAATAGATTTCATTACACGAAAAATACTTAAAACACCTAATAAACAGTACTAAGTTCAATTTTTTCCCTTTAAAAAAATCAACTTTTTTCCTTTCGTATTAACTGAGATGTTGCCTCTTGACTGTTTCTGAAATCATTCATATCTATATTATTTTTCTTTTGTTAGATGAATAAATTTCCTTATACAACATATACCTAATGATAGTAACAAAACTTTTTCAAAAAAAAAAAAAAAAAAAAAAAAGCAGATGAGCTTAAATATTTTCGTGGTTAATCTATTATTTAGTTTGTCTATATATGTATTTATGTACGTATGTGTATGAATCTTAGTGCTTGAGAAAACAAAAGGTTTAGGAATTTTCATCTTGGGTAGAGTATCAATTGAAGTTTTTGATTAAGATGATGAGCAATTGAAGTTGAAAGTGAGTGTTCCAAATGGACGTACCAAAACATCTGAGGAGAATCCATCAAGAAAAATATCTCAACATATTGCAATGTACTACACTTGAATTAAGATGTTAGAATGCTTCAATTTGTCTCCTTAGCAAAAGGTGTGATTCACTTTGGAAATTTGATTTTATGGTTTTAATTATTTGTTTTATGAGTTACTACACAAAGGAAAAATGTACTATTAACTTTTGTCTTTTAATCTATAGACATTTCATACTTTCAATTTATAAAATTTTTGCACAACTATTATCAGCCAACTTTGTAATGGTTTCTAAAATAAAATAAATAAATAAAAACTCTTTATAACAGCTAAAACTACATTATATGTACAAATGCTTTGGGTATGAAATTTTTTATGGTGGCATTTATGAATAATGCTAGAGATACAAACTATTTTATAAAAAAATTTACAAACTACTGATGTGGTAAGTGATTATTGGTAAATAAAAAAATGATATTAATGATGGGTCTAGATAAAAACCAATAAGAAATTGGCTACATTAACATTTTGTAAAAATGTTGTAAAATAATTTGTGGTTGTAATATTACTCATAAATTATACTCCATTAGAAAAATAATTATATAATTTTGAGTTTAAGACTAATATTTATAAGTTTGATGTACTTATTTGTTCTTTCACTTATTAATAAATAATAAATAAATAAAAACAAAGGGCAAATTTCCCGCGCATCGAGCGGATTTACGGCTAGTATGAATAATGGACAAACTCCATGAAAGAAAAATGAATGATTCGTATAAATCACCTAATGGTAAATGCCTCGAAAAATTTGAATTAGTTGGATGTAGAAATTCGAGAAAAATAATGGAAAATCAATGAACGTAGCAAATCGTGAATGTGTACATAAGATGTACAGATAGTCTAGACTTGTTGAGAAATTTGATTTCGTTGAAAGTACAAAATAATGAAAATTCAAAGGAAAAGTATGTACGTTAGATGTATAGATCGTATGAATTTGTTTAAAAATTTGAATTCATTGAATGTACAAAACTGTGAAAACTCAAGGAAAATTAATTACATTAGATGTACAGATCATCTATTTTTTTGCATTGATAAAATATGTTTCTACATTAACAAAATTTGCTCTCTGCACACCATCTTCACTGTTTTCTCATAAAAATTGTTCACTGTTTTCTGCATAAACTATTTCTGGCATTCTGCATAAAATTATTTTCTGTTCAGCATTATTTAAAAAATTGTTCACTCTCTTTTCTGCGTAAATTATTTTCTGTTAACTATTTAAAAAAATTGTTCACTGTTTCCTCGTAAAACACCTAGTGAAATCGTGTTTTCTAAATTTAAACGTCAAATTTGAATGCTTTTTCATGTTTAAATTTCACAATAATTGAATTTGTTTTTCTGCATTGATAAAATCTGTTTCTACGTTAATAAAATTTGCTCTATACACATCATGTTTACTCTATATTCGAATCTGATTACTGCATTCATAAAATCTATTTTCTGCATTAATTAAAAATGTTCATTGTTTTCTCATAAAAATTGTTCACTGTTTTCTCATAAACTATTTCTACGATTTTGCAAAAAAACCAATTCGATTATTGTGAAATTTAAACATGAAAAAGCATTCAGATTTGGCTTTTAAATTTAGAAAACACGATTTCACTAGGTGTTTTATGAGAAAACATCGAACAATTTTTAAATAGTGAACAGAAAATAATTTAGGCAGACGCCGACTGTAGTCATATGAACCGCATGCAGAAAACAGTTTGAATTAATGCAGAAAATAGATTTTATGAATGCAGTAAGCAGATTTGAATATACAATAAACATGATGTAGCACCAATTGTGGCATGAGTAGTTTTTTGATGACAAGTCACCAGCCTACTGCTATAGCACCAATTGTAGTCATACGAACCACATGCGCCAATAGACGCCACTGTTTCACACGTGCTACTCAACAGCTCGGCATGATTTCACACACTGTCCAGTCATATCATCCATATTCACATGAATAATTAAATATATGAATAATTGTACCCTGGTGCTAGGGACATAGCACTGTGTCAATTAAATACGATACTCTGTTCAAGAACACTGCAACTACTGCCAACATCTTCAAATCTCACTGTGACATTGGGAACATTTAAAATCCTGTTCATGTAGTGTTTTTCCAACCTGTATTGACATGACAAGCCCTAATAACTAAAATTATAATGCTTGGAACATGAATTGAGGTTATAAATGCACCCCAATAATGATCTTATTTCTACCCCACTAACTTCGTAGATTGACTATGCTATGAGTCGCAACGCCTCAATATCAAATCGTACAATGCGAACCAAGTTTGGATCTACTTCAACAAATGGATTATCTCAAGTTCTAGCAGATCAACAACTACAGACATACACAGACCACTATGGAGGGAAATGGGTTGGAAAGAAAAGAGATTTCCTTAATATGCCAATATACACGTACGAGAGTCTTGGAAGCGTCGGGCACATCATGGTTAGCAAACCTACAAAACTAAGTATAGATACCACCACAATAGAGTTCACCGTAGCAGAACCACCATGGTCAACCCTATACGAGAAGAGGTGTGAGTTGGAGGTGTATTGTCGATGGCATGGGTTACGAGTTCCTAAGGCACGCTCAGCCGAGTTACCTAGAGATGAACCTGCCAACATACTTGTTCGTCTTGAACAAGAGAACAATCAAATGCAAAGGCGATTAGACCGTTTTCATGCAATCCAAAAGGCTAAGAAGCATCTAAAGGGGAAGGCGCAAGAGCGAGCCATCAAGTCTATTAATGAAGTTACTGCATTAGATGATGAAAGAGATATTTCAGACTTCTCAGATTCAAGTAATGATGATTTCCAAAAATTTCTACCTACGAACATTAGACGTTGTTGTTAATGTCTACACGTTCTGTGCAATACAAAATGTTGTTGTTAATGTCTGACAACTGATGATTATGTACATTCAACTTTTGCAAATCTAAAGATTAACTGTTCATTAATTATTGAGTTTACACGATCTTGTTCATTCAACGATTTAGAATTTTTCAACAAATTCGGATGATCAATACATTAGTACACAGTTTTCCAATTAATTTTCACGATTTTGTACATTTAACGAATTCAAACTTTTCAACAAATTCAGACTATCTGTACATCTAATTTACACAATTTTATATTGTACTTTCAAGATTTTATACAATCAACAAATTCGAATGATCTGTACATCTAAATTTTGATTTTTACAAATTTGAACGATCTGTACATCTAATGTACACAATTTTCTCTTGAATTTTCACAATTTTGTACTTTCAACGAAATCAAATTTCTCAACAAGTCCAGAATATTTGTACATCTAATGTACACAACTTTCCATTGAATTTTCACGATTTGGTATGTTCAACAATTTCGATTTTCCATTAAGATTTCACGATTTTGTACGTTTGACAATTTTGAAATTTTCATCAAATCAGGATGATTAGTACATTAGTACATAGTTTTAAATTGAATTTTCACTATTTTGTACATTTGACGACTTCAAATTTGGAAACAAATTTGGATGATCTGTACATCTAATGTAATTAATTTTCCATTAAGTTTATTCAATTATGTTCTTCAATTTTCATTTGAATTTTCACGATTTTACACACTCAACAAATTCGAATTTTTCAACAAATTCGTACTATCTGTACATCTAATGTACACAATCTTTCCCTTGAGTTTTCACAGTTTTGTACATTCAACGAATTCAAATTTTTAAACAAATTCATACGATCTATACATCTAACGTACATACTTTTCCATTGAATTTTCATTATTTTGTACTTTCAACGAAATCAAATTTCTCAACAAGTCTAGACTATCTGTACATCTTATGTACACCTTCACGATTTGGTACGTTCATTGATTTTCCATCGATTTTTCTCGAATTTCTACATTCAACTAATTCAAACTTTTTTAAAAATTCAAATTTTTCGAGGCATTTACCATTAGGTGATTTATACAAATCATTCATTTTTCTTTCATGGAGTTTGTCCATTATTCATATAGTTACATATTTAAAAAAAAAAACACAAAAACCATTTAAGTGCAATAATTGCGCCAATGCTAAAAACAGTTTATGCAGAAAACAGTGAACAATTTTTATGAGAAAACAGTGAACAGTTTTACTTAATGCAAAAAACAAATTTTATGAATTTAGTAAGCAAATTCGAATATACAGTAAACATGATGTGTAGAGAGCAAATTTTATTAATGTAGAAATAGATTTTATCAATGTGGAAAAATAGATTCGATTTGTGAAATTCAAACATGAAAAAACATTTAGATTTGGCGTTTAAATTTAGAAAACATGATTTCACTAGGTGTTTTATGAGAAAACAGCGAACAATTTTTTAAACAGTGAACAGAGAATAATTTACGCAGAAAAGAGAGTGAACAATTTTTTAAATAATGCTGAACATAAAATAATTTTATGCAGAATACTAGAAATAGTTTATGCAGAAATTAGTGAGCAGTATATCATGTTCTACTTGAGCCAAAATCCATCTTACAAACAGTTTTGAGTGTTATGGATCATAACGTCAGCATTCAGTACTTTTAACAGGTACAACTACTTTCAAAGACCAAAAAAAAAAAAAAAAACACAGAAACAAGTTCAAAATCACACACATAAATGGACACTCAAAACATGCTCTAAGGTAAAAGTCATAATAGAAAATTGATTATTGAGCTACATTTTATTTTATTTTTTAGGCACGATTGCAGCCATTAAACCAACATAGATTCTATTACAAACATTTTTTTTTTCCAGACATATAGATTCTATTCTCTCTCAGCCCCTAGATAGAGGGAAAGTATATAACAAATCTGATATTGAAAGGCTTTAAAGAAACAAAATATTTGGTCAAGAACTTGCTTCAAAGTTGTATGTGAAAACTGAAAACCCAACCTACCACCTTTATTTGATTAGGTGGATGTAGTTTCTGTTTATTTTTTATTTTTTATTTTTTTTGGTTGGTTGGTAATTTATGCTGCTTATGACAACTTATTTAAGTATAGCAACAATGCCACTCAATTTTTTATTTTGGTAGTTCTTTGGTCTAGATTTCCCGCAATGTATTTCATGGCATAGATTTTTGGATAAACCCAAAAATGTTTAACTTTTTAGATAAACTAAATAAGGAGTAATAATAATAATAAAATGTAATAAAGGGAAATTTTCAATACATTACGATTCATTGTATTCAAATCATCTCTAATTTCTACTCGTTTTGTCGCACTTGTTCTATACTTCTACATGGTAGACTGTAGGTGAAGTAGAAAAAATAGTGAGTTTATTAGAAAGTGATAAACAACCAATCACAATCTATCATTGTTGGATAATTTTGACAGTGTGTATCAAAATAGATTTTATCAATGTAGAAACAGATATTCGATTATTGTGAAATTCGAACATGAAAAAACATACAGATTTGGATTTTCAATTATTGTGAAATTTAAACATGAAAAAGCATTCAGATTTGACGTTTAAATTTAGAAAACACGATTTCACTAGGTGTTTTACGAGAAAACAGTGAACAGAAAATAATTTACGCAGAAAAGAGAGTGAACAATTTTTTAAATAATGCTGAACAGAAAATAATTTTATGCAGAATGCTAGAAATACTTTATGCAGAAAACAGTGAGCAATTTTTATGAGAAAACAGTGAAGATGGTGTGCAGAGAGCAAATTTTATTAATGTAGAAACAGATTTTATCAATGCAAAAAAATAGATGATCTGTACATCTAATGTAATTAATTTTCCATTAAGTTTACTCAATTTGGTATGCTCTTCAATTTTCATTTGAATTTTCACGATTTTACACACTCAACGAATTCAAAATTTTCAACATATTCGTACTATCTGTACCTCTAATGTACACTATTTTCCTTGAGTTTTCACAGTTTTGTACATTCAATGAATTCAAATTTTTAAACAAATTCATACGATCTATACATCTAACTTACATACTTTTCCTTTGGATTTTCATTATTTTGTACTTTCAACGAAATCAAATTTCTCAACAAGTCTAAACTATCTGTACATCTTATGTACACATTCACGATTTGCTACGTTAATTGATTTTCCATTGATTTTTCTCGAATTTCTACATTCAACTAATTCGAATTTTTCGAGGCATTTACCATTAGGTGATTTATACGAATCATTCATTTTTCTTTCATGGAGTTTGTCCATTATTTATATGGTTACAAATTTAGAAAAACACAAAAACCCTTTAAGTGCAATAACTGTGCCAATGCTAGAAATAGTTAATGCAGAAAACAGTGAACAATTTTTATGACAAAACAGTGACCAGTTTTAATTAATGCAAAAAACAGATTTTATGAATGCAGTAACCAGATTTGAATATACAGTAAATATGATGTGCAGAGAGAAAATTTCATAAATGTAGAAATAGATTTTATTAATGCAGAAAAATATATTTGATTATTGTGAAATTCAAACATGAAAAAGCATTCAGATTTGGCGTTTAAATTTAGAAAACACGATTTCACTAGGTGTTTTATGAGAAAACAGTGAACAATTTTTTAAATAGTGAACAGAAAATAATTTATGCAAAAAAAAGAGCGAACAATTTCTTAAATATTGCTAAACAGAAAATAATTTTATGTAAAATCGTAGAAATAGTTTATACAGAAAATAGTGAACAATTTTTATGAGAAAACAATGAACAATTTTAATCAATGTAGAAATTAAATTCATATTTCGAAATTAAAATCTCTATATCTTACAATGCTTCTATTTTAAATAAATAAAAACATAGAAAAGCTACTTATTTTTATCTTTATGTTTATTTGTCAATTATACTCGAGTATTGTGTTGCATGGTACTCGAGTTTACGAAGCTCGAGTACCACTTTATTTTTTTTAATCGCCAATTTCCAGCTCAGCAGCCACAGTGGAACTATAGAATAGGGTACTCGAGTTCACCAAACTCGAGTACTAGAAAAAGTGGTAGATTACCATTTATTTTCGAAACAGTGGTTTTTTGCTAAAAATTTCAAAAAATTGTGGTATTTAGCCATTTTGGCCAATGAATTAGAATGAAATTCTATTTGGTTAGCAAGAAATTAAAAAATAATATTGAGAAAATTAAAATTCAATTCTAAATGGATAAAACAATTGTAAGAATATTAAAAGAAGAAATAAAGAAATGGAAAAAAAGATCGGTAAAAAAAAGAAAAATATGTACTTAAAAGTTTATGTCGCTTTTTTTGCCATCTAAGCGCTGATGTGGCCACATCAACCACTAATATTTAGACATATCAACATTCTATTTAATATTTTAATATTATGCATGCCAATTGTGCAAACTATTTGCCACGTGGGCATTTTCCGTTAGTGAGTTAACAGTAGGGACCAAATTGGGTGCGATTTGAAAACAACAATGACCAAATTGACTGCTATCAAAATGTAGAGACTAAAATGACTGTGACCTCAAAATGTAGGGACTAAAACGATGTTTTCGCCAAAAAAAAAAGTTTTTTTTTTTTTTTTTTTTTTGTACCGGTCGGTAATACCTAAAATTAGCCAGTATGGTTGGTACATGGCCGGTATTTAAACTGGTATAAAATGTTGATGCTTCGATACTGGTATATGTACCAGTACGATACATAATGGCTGATACCGGTACAATATCGACCACCTTGTTTGCAACCCTTATACAAAACAAAGTTATGCACTAAATAATTTGTAACTTTAATTTCATTTAGGTGGCTTGATAAAACATGGGCCTAAAATTGGATAAAGTATTTTAATATATTACTGATTGATGAAATCGATTTCTAGCAAAAATTGGGTATTAAAATTTTTCTTAACGGAATCAAACCAAATATGACAAAAACTTTTAAATCCGACAACTAGCTGTATATATGTTACTAGCTTACGTAACATATAAAGTTTTGGATTTGTGTTTATGAGTGTTTGAATTAATTTTCTAGACCATTCTCCTCTTACTTTTTTCTATTTTGTGTAACAACAATAAAAAGAGTAAGGTTTGCTACCAGGGAAATTATGACTGTTTTTTATTCGTGTTCTGATAAATAATCCATTTATGCAAGATTAACGAAGAAAGAAAGAGAGAAAAAATTAGACAAGAAATTTATGAAGGGATTCAGCAACTGTTTTTTGTTAACTAGGATTAACAACGCGCCCATGAAGTTGTTTTTCATTTTAGTAGAAACAGTCATACGCGTCTATGAAAATCTAGTGTAAGTCTATAGTGTCCGTTTGGATACAACTTATTGTTGCTGAAAGTTGCTGAAAACTTATTGTTGCTGAAAACACTGTAGCAAAATAATTTTTAAATGTGTGAATAATACCGTGCGACCCATTTTTAATATTTTTTATTGCGTGAACAGTATATGAACAGTACGTGAACAGTGCACGCACTGTCATGAACAGTAATTTTTTTTGTCTCAAAAGTCAAGAAAACCGGCAAAAAAAAAAAAAAAAAAAAAAACAGAAAACGCAACTTGACTTTAAGTAAAAAGAAGTGCTATCCAAACCTTACCTATAATATGGTACGCTGAAGTATATTTTGGCATTGTATTTTCTTTTCTTTTTTTTTCATTTTCCTTGGTACTTTTTTTACAATTACGGTGGCATTAAAGTATTGCTTGTTTGATATGTAGTATGTACGAATGTCGGCATTCCTAAATTATTTGCAACTTCAATTTCATTCGAGTGGGCTGATAAAGCATGGGCCTAGAATAGTATAAATTATTTTAATCTGTTATTATGACCTGCTGCTAGGAGTTTTCATCCGCGATTCAGCCAAGTCATCAAGGTTTAACTTCAGCCGGATTTTCCCTACGGTCCAATCCACCACAAGGTACAATCACAGTTATCTGTAATGCAGCCATTGGCAATAGTTGGTCTTATGTTGCGAAGGAACATTAGTTTTTGCTCTTTCTAAAAAAGTGGAAACCATTATCCTTATCCAAGCAGAATCGAAGGCAATTAATTGGGCAACTCTTCAAGTGGTGTCCCATAGAATTGAATCAGCAATTGTCGAGAGTGATGCCAAGATATGTGTAGATGCTCACTAATCCCAGTTCTGTAGTTCCATGGAGAATTTCAAGTCTAATTCAAGATACCTTAAGGCTAAAGTCCTAAGTTGCAGGCTGGAAATTAATTAAATGGACCCCTAGAGAGCTTCCAATAGTACTACTCATGGTTTAGCATCATGGTCTCCCAATAATAGATTTTCTAGTTGGTTTGTATTGGGTACAGCTTTAGATGTTTTTATTAATGCTATTGTAAAGGAGCAAACCCAGCTAGTTATCTTGTAATCTTTTTCTTGCTTCGAATAATTCTTTTTTTATGAGGATTATAAAAAAAAAAAAAATCTGTTATTGATTGATGTTGTCAATGTCTATTATATAAGTGTTGGATTAATTTTCTAGACTATTCTATTCTTACTCTATTTTGTGTAAGTGGCAATAAGAACGACAAGGTTTACCACAACTAATTACTAATTTTCAATTTGAGAAATCATTTGACTACTCTTTGCCCATATCTAAATTTGATTTGAATTTAATTCTGCTATTTTAAAAGTAACAAATTAAATAATGAGATTGTCAAAATTAATAAATTAAATCTTCTAGTTTTAAAATTAACAATTAAAACTTGAGGTTTCAAAAAATAACAAAATCTCAGCCCACTTAAGGCCTCGCTTGGGAGGAGAGAATTGAATGGAATAGAAAGGAATGAAAAGAATCATTTTAAAATATTCTTCTATTCCCTTATTTGGGAGTTTTAATGGAGAGAATGGAAAGTCCATTCCCTTGTTTGGGAGTTTAAGTGGGAGAGAATAGAATGGGTAGGAGGGAACACTCATTCCTCTCTATTCCCTTAAAACCTCAAATTTTTATTCCTCCTGAAATTGGGAGGAATGAGAGGGGATAGAATTAGATTTAATGATTTTTTTACTAAAACTCCCAAAATACCTCTATATATTCAATTCTTTATTTTAAAATAGGGGTCTAGTAGTAATATTATCACAAAATGATTTCATTTCATTCCCTCCATGCTGCTCCCAAACAAAATTACTTACATTCTTTTATTTTAAAACATCCAATCAATGTTGCTTAATTCCATTCCATTCCATTATTTTCCATTATTTTCCCTTACTTAAATACATTTCATTCTTTTTCATTTCCTTATGATCATTTTATTCTATTCTATCCCCTTTCCTTATGATCTCCCAAGCGGAGCCTAAGTGACATAACAGTATATTTGGAATTCAGTACATAAGGCAGCAGGTTTTAATTTATTATTTGTGAAATTATAGCGTTTAAATTGTTATTTTTAAAATTTTAAGAATTAGTTTACTACTTTTGAAACAAGACAGTTAAAACATTCACATCTGTGTAGTTATTTTAATATTTCAGTGAAACATTTGAAATAACTTTTGGAATAACCCAGGTACATTTGTATATGGGCAAACTATATAAAAATTTTACTCATTTATTTATGTACAACTATATAAAATTTTATTTTCTTCTAAATATTTTTTTAGCTAAAAGCTTTGCACCTTTAGATATTTGTCATGGAATAATCATAATTCAAATCCCCCGCTCAGCATTCAAAAATCACTCATTCCTTCCCTCCCTCCATTATTTTAACATTTTTCAATTCTCTTCCTGGCCACTCTCCCCAGCTGCTAAGCACAACCAAGTAAACCCCACCACTTTGGGTCTCTCCAAAAAGAATTAACAGAACCCCCTCTTAATTAACTTAATTAGATTTTTCTTGATTTTCTGCTCTTCGATTCTTCTTCTTCTTCTTAATTGAATTTAAACTAAACGATGTTCGACTATTTGCAGTTTATGCTTTAAGTTTCGGGTGGAACAGTGGAAATTGCCTGCAAGGTGTTTGACAAAATGCTTGACCATAACATTTCTGTGACATAATATCTGGGATCCTTTGGCTATACAGTTTGTTATACCTGAGTTGTGAGCTTTGGATTGATGCTTTAGGAGACAGAGAAAACCTTATGAACTTCAATTTTTTTAGAACTCCATTTAATTTAAATTGTCAACTGCTTCTTTAGTCAAGTTATCATGTTGTAAATAAAAAAAGTTGGTGTTATTAAGCATTTTTATGAGCAATTGGTTTATTGAGAATTACATGAAGCATACTGCCGACTCTAGCACAAAACTTATGTGGGGCACAAAATCCATTGTATTTTCTGGATGGATGACTTGATTCAGAAATTTTCGTTTGCTTAATTTTATTATAGCATGTCATTTAATAAGTTGTTTTTGGCTTCTAGAACCCATTCCAATAAATTGTCAGACCTTATTAATTCTTTCTGGCATTAATTTTAACATAGCCATAATATTGACTGGGAAAATTGCAGAATCACTCTAAATCATCCCTTGTCAAACAATAAAATCCTCATGGAAGAAAGCAACAACAGATCCGTATTAGGATTAACACCATAGTTCATATTGGTTGAATCCAAAACATGCATTAACATTGGACATGTCCAGGTCATACAAGTACAACAGACTCTGCTGGTTTGACCTGACATTGTAAATGGGGTAAGCACATAACAGAGGCCATGCCAAAAAGAGTTCCAAATTTCACAGACACAACACCTATGACCCAATTACTACTTTATGTACTTGTAAATGCCTTCTTGCTTTTGTGAGTAGTTGACAATTACGAAAGCTCCACAATTTAGTTACAACTAATACTAATTTGTTGTTTCTGTTGTATTTTGTTGGCAGGTTGATTGAAGTGTGGGGGGGGTTGCAAATTTTGATTTTACATTTTAAGTGTTTTAAGAGTTAAATGAAATGTGTATATATTAATATTAGAACTTGGTAGGCAAGTGTATGCAGATATTTGGAACTTGGTCCCTTTATGCTTGATGTTAACACTTTGGTAGGAACATCATCATTGTTTTGAGGATGCAAAAATTTCAATGGCACAATTGATAGAATTGTTTGATTGGTCTTAGGTGTGGGGTTTTACTAATAGTAACTCCATGGCTGAATTTTTAGAATCATTTTCATTTTTTACATAATCTTTGTAATTCTTGGACGTATACTACAATGATAGATGGACTTTGAAATGAAGGGTTATTGGAAGAAGCAAGTTGGTTACTTAAAAGTTAAAAGAATGGATGAGACTCGCTGCTTTCCGAATGATTACAATATACAATTATTAGAGGATTTCTAAGAAAGAGTGATACATCAAGGGCGATAGAACTTCTTCATTTGATGACTGAGGGGGGCATTTCAGCAGATTCTTACACTAAAAGCTTGTTAGTAGATTTGCTGTCTTCTGATGGGCGACACCCTTCTTCTCGTGAAAAGCTTTAAGAATTATGTTTGAAGGTTATTCCAGGTATTCAACATGAGAAGTGAAGATTCCACAGTGAAAACTGACAAAGTCAGCAATCTTTATGGAGTAAGACTAATTTATGATTAAGTTGTACGCTACATTAATATTATCACTTATGTTTCTTCAGTGAATTAAATGGTACATGCGAAAACGGGTTTCTTATGTGAAACAGTAGGGGTTTGCTTTTTACTCCCTAGAATTATAGATTGTAATATATGTATATGATTGCCTTTAGTTTAAGATGTCCCAAGTTAATAACAATGAATTGATCAAAGTTGTTGCTATGCTAATACATAGTGTTCATGTAATAATGCCTCCCTTCTGATCATTATGAATTTAGGTTGAATATAGTTTTCACTGTTATCAAGTGAAGCATATTATTCTTTGTAAAAATTGGTTAATCCCATTTTAGCCTTATTTTTTTCCTCTCTCTTTATTTTTATTAAACCTTCCCAAAAAGTAAAAAAAAAGTCTCACTTTACTGCTTTGTTATGCCAGTTTTCTCAATTAGCTTCTATGTTAATAATGGCAATTCTAAATGTAGATGAAAGAACTAGATGGATGTCATCCAAACTGTAGTGGCAGAAAATTTAATATTTCATTGAAGGGCAAAGTTTTCCCCCAACCAATTTAAAGAAAAGAGCCTCCAACCTACTATATGACAACTCAAAAGTATTCGCATGTACTTTTAGTTGTATAGCCTACTTAATAGTCATGTAATTTATTTAAATAATTCAATGAATCATGTGATTTAAAATAATTGGATGGTCTTCTAAACCACCACGTTTGGAGGAAAATTTTGTCATTTAAATAGTAGCTTTGAAATTCAGCTTTCTTAGTTGAATGTTGATCTGTTTCATGATGATTTACTGATTTTGTGGAGTTTTATGTGTTCATATCAAATTTCTCTTTTATTTATGTTTTATTTGTACTTATCGGTTTTTAGTATCTAATGCTGTCAAAAATTAAAAATAAATCACTTTAAAACAAATTAAGATTAATGCCCTAAATTTACTTTCTTTGGGTTTACTTGTTCATGACAGTGTACTTGTGTTTCCAAAGGATGATAAGAAAAGTATGATGTAACAACGTTTAATTGATAAAATCAGTCCATAAAGTATTATAAATATTGAATTCAATGTAAACAGAACAAGTGTAAGTAAGCTTTAATGATGAAAATAGAAATGATGATGTTCAATTAATATTCAAAACTTAAAAAACAATTTGGGTTTAACAAAAAAAAAAAAAAATTTGAAAAATTATTATTTATCATGGCTTTTGAATAGAGTTGTGGTGTTCCTTTGTGTTAGAACATTTTTCCCTCCCCCTTGTGTGTGTGTTTGTTTCTCCAAATAAAAAAAAAAAAAAAAATTGAAAAATCATTATTCATTACATTTCATTCCTTCATCATCGGCATGATTCATGCTGAAATATGTTTACATCTAATTAATAAAATAAATATATTTTTTGGATAGTGGGGGAGGGAGTTAGTTGAATATAATGTGAATATGAGATATAATTATAAATTTTGGTTTCTAAAAAGAATTAGAACATTTTTCCCTCTCCCTTGTGTGTGTGTTTGTTTCTCCAAAAAAAAAAAAATTTTTGAAAAATCTTTAATCATTACATTTCATTCTTTCATCATCAGCATGATTCATGCTGAAATATGTTTACATCTAATTAATAAAATATAATATATTTTTTAGATAGTGGGTGGGGGAGGGAGTTAGTTGAATATAATGTGAATATGAGATAAAATTATAAAATTTGGTTTCTAAAAAGAAGGTATAATTCTAACTTTATCCAAGTCTTGGACTCCTTTTTCTTGACTAGAGTCTAGATCTTTTACGTGTAACTTGTCAGTCTAGGAGCTATCATTCGTGACAGGGATGGTCTTGTTATCGCCTCCATGGTTGCTCAGGTTCCTCAACAGCTCCAGCCTATTGAGATTGAAGCTTTGGCTGCAAACAAGGCTCTTGAGTTTGCTAGAGAGTTGGGTATATCAGTGGCTGTGCTGGAGGGTGACTCTTCACTGGTGATGACAGCGTTGGCCTTAAAGAAAACCGGGCTTGCTCCTTATGGCTTATTATTACAGGACTCTTTACATGTTTCTACAGGCTTCTCTAAATTGTCTTACTCTCACACTAAGAGAGAGGGCAACACAGTTGCACACAACTTGGCTCAATTAGCAGTTATCCACCTAAATTGTGCAATATGGATGGAAGATGTTCCATCAGATGTACTATCTTCTTACCGTGCTGATTTAGCTGGTATTACTTAATTGAATGCACCACAGTACTGTTTCTCAAAAAAAAAAAAAACTTGTCAGTCTAGATCTTCTACGCGGAACTTTACAAGAAATTTTTTTTTTTTTTTTTGACTAAACCTGTCAGTCTTTAATTATTTGTAAATATTTTTATCATTTCTCTCAAAAAAAAAAAAAAAATATTTGTAAATAAGGGGCCATTAGCTTCTTGCCGTCTTTTACGCTTAGCTTTAAGAACTAATTAATTGGGCCAATTTTTGTTTATTTCAATAAAGTTAAAAATACAATAAAAACTCACAAAAAATTCACACCATTTCTTACGAGAGTATGTAGTGTGTATTGTGTATTATAATTTATCCCACATTTCTTTAAAAGTTATTATGATTTTTGGATGGAGTTTGTGATTTGTCTTTCGTTAGAACTTCATTCTCTTTTCTTGTGCATGTTTGTGTTTGTTAAAAAAAAAAAGTTAAGTATACCACCTATGTCATTAGCCTTTTAAAATCTGCAATTAATTTTTTTTTTAATAATCAATGTGTAAGATAATAAGATAATTTAAGAATATATATTGTGAATTGATGTAAATTTTTGTTATGTCCTAGCTAGCAAGACTATTTGATAATAAGCTAATTTAAGAATATTGTGAATTGATGTAAATTTGTGTTATGCCCTAACTAGCATGACTCATTTCCATTTGGAGAGATCCAACACCCAACTCCCAACTCCATCCCATACTTAATGTCACGATTTTTTTTTTTTTTAATAATACAAAACTTTTGAAAGAGAAAATTTAACAATTCAAAATTTCACAATTTTCAAGAAATGGTTTCATTTTCCTTCTTTAAATATAACGTTGCATAGTTGGATACCTTTTTTTTTTTTTTTGGTGATAAATTTGATAATTTCCATGAAGAGAGGCGATTTGAATCTGGACATGTCTCTTAGAAATACCAAAATGTACTATTTGAGTTATAAGACTCTTAGCATATAACGTTGGTTATTAAAGTTTAGGGTCTGGTTGGTAATGTTGTTTGAATAACAGTTTTCGTTGTTTAAATAACTGTTGAGGGTCATTTTTTGAAATAGGCAGAAGGCAGCCCAACCCAGTAATACGAGCAGTAGAGAAGCGGCAGACCAAGTAAAACCATTAGGCCCAAACGGCAGGAACAATGGATCACAGGCCCTTAATATAAACAAATGGGTCTTGAGGAAGTAAGTGGGCCTAAAAGGTTTGGAAAGAGAGAAATAGCACTAATGGGCAGTATATGGTATGGAAAAGTGAGAATGGGCCGTGTCAGGCCCAAAGCAATGTAAACAAAGAAAGTAGGGGATAATGGCAAGCCCATGAACCCCAAGGATGAGAATGAGGAAATTGGGCCAGGGAAGCCCAACTAAGTTAGTAAAAGCCCATGGGATGCGGAGTTAGTAAATGGGTCAAGGAAGTCCAAAGGAAGTAAATGGGCCGGAGAGGCCCAAGGGAAAAGAAAGAGACACTGGAGCCCATAAGTGAGAACACTAGTGGCCATATTAAGTCACTGGGGGAAAGAATGGAACGGCAGGCCTAAAAGAAAAGGCCCAGCAGGAACAAGTCACTGCGGCAGGAAATGCTAAATAGTGCGGTAGGAAGCCAAGGCAATTAAAGAATTGGGTTGAAAAGAACGAAAAGCCTAGTACTGAGTAAAAGCCCAGACCCTAAGGGAGCGGGAAATCAGAGTAGCAGCTCATGAAAAGCCAGAAGCGGACGACAGGCAGTACAGGCAAAGTCTCTAGTCCACGGCAGATGCATGAACAGCAGGCAGACTTCAGACATATGCACGCGTAAGGCCCAGGCACCACCAGCCTGTACCCAGCCAATACGGGACATGGTGAGGTCATGGGTCAGAGGAAAGAGGGCATGGTTTGGCGGTGGGGAGAAGGGAAGACCTGTTTTGAGGTTCCTACTCAAGCTCTTACGGGGGATACGACCTGCTGGGATGACATACCTCCCAAAAGAGGCAAGGCTGAGTTGGAACCACTAGGTGCATGCCATGAGGGATAGAGAGAGAGAAACATCACCGCGGCAGGAAGAGGTCCCGCAGCAGACTAACAGACAAAATAGTTGTCTTTGTCTGTACTAGGGGGACTCGCAGATGGAACAGTGATGGTCAGCAAGTACACCTAGACCAGACAAAGGTGGTTAAGGGGTAGAATAGTCAAATCCGGTCACGGCAGGCACTATAAGAAGGAAGCCTCTGCTATGTACAGGGAACAACAACGCAATACAACACAACATAAAAAAAAAAATAAAAAAAAAAGACTCTGAGACATACTTAGGAAAACAGGGGAAGCACAATACTAAAAACCACAATTGTGGAAATTACTAAGGAAAGACTAAAAAAGGAGAGAAAGATAGAGAGAAAAAGAGCAAGAGTTAGTGGCATGCACCGATAGGTCCTTTCCCTTCTCTCCCTCTCAAATCCCTGCTCTCTTCTATAATCGTCCTGGGCAATGTCCATTCAGGTCCACCTCCCTCAAACCCATTAATTTCCACAGCAGGAACTCTTTTCCTCGGAGGTTAATCGTGTTGAGAAGAGGCGTTTTTCCTCTTTGGCCTTGCTCCTGCAGACCGAATTGAACTTATTTCCTTTATTTGTTGATTAATCTTTATTACCATTTGCCCTTACTATTTTATTTGCGAAAATTGTTAATATTATTGTGATTATGGATCATTTGGTCATTTCCTATTAAAAGAACTATCTGGTCATTCCAGAATACACGGTTCTGTTTTAGAAATTGTATCTGTCTGCCACAAGCTTCTCTGAAACAGCTTTGCCTGCCGCAAGCACTCTCCTGGCAGACGAGGCATAGTTCGCGCACAAGCCAGCCAAGTTGAGTTCCAGTTGGACCGGTCTCGACTCCTGCAACCCAGAACACTTGGGCCTACAATCACAAAGGGGCAGCCCAGCCCAACATAGCAAAAAAGGCCCCCACATTAAATTGGCGACTCCACTGGGGAGTTGAGAAATAGTTCAGGGACAAGAGCCCTCGCAAACAAATGCCTCCAAAGTCCAGGACGACACGCAACATGAGTTCCGTACCCTCACAAGCAGAGTCTAGGCCAACGACGCCTCACCAACAGCAGCCTAACCAAACAGGAGGTGCTAACGAGATGGGGGCTGGACCCCATCCGCCTCCAAGGATCCCCGCAGACAATGCCAACACCTTCATTGAAGTGTTGCAGGCCTTACAGCACTCACAACAGCAAATGATGGAAGAAATTCGTCAATTAAAGACGGATAGAACAAAGAAAAAAGGAAGCCAGCATGATCCAGAACATGCGGCAGAAGAGACACTAGTAGGAGGTGTCCCACAGAATACGGATCAACGTTTTATTACTATGGCAGAAGTAGCAGCTCTCTTGGAGCAAGAGAGAGCCAGAGCACCCAAGGAGAGATTCTACGCACGTAGACCCCCATATCCACTAAGGGTGCTTAGTAAACCATACCCCGAGAGGTATGAACCGCGAGTTTTCGCACAATATGATGGCAGGAAGGGAAGTGTTGTTGAGCACGTGAGCAAGTTCATTGATATGCTTGGTCCTTATGCCGCAGACGAGGACTTATGCGTTCGAGAATTTTCTAAATCATTGTGTGACCGGGCTTATACCTGGTACATTGGCTTAAAGCCAGGATCGATCCCAACATGGGATGATATGGTGGATGTATTTCGTACCAAGTACTTCCACGGAGAAGAAACGGTGACACTTGCAACACTGCAAGCGACCAAACAAAGGAATGGTGAAGACTTGATGGAGTACATCAAGAGATTTAGGGACATAGCACTCGACTGCTATGACCATTGTGAAGAAAGGACGCTGGTAGAGATGTGTATGACGAATATGATCAGGGAGTACAGGGCAGTTCTAGAAAACCTCGAAATCTCCCAATTCGCGCAGTTATTACAAAAGGCGAGAAAAACTGCCCAGTCCATAAAGCCAAGCACGGACAAAAGAAGTGCCCCGCAAGCCATGGCGGTGTCCACCGGTGAGCAGAGGAGAAAGACCGACGGGAGAGAGTACGATACTCCCCCGCCAATACCATGCACCGCAAAGGAGCTAGACATACTGCTAGATAAATGGATAGCAGATGGCATTTTCAAACCTAAACAAGTTACTAGGGAGCCCACAGTGGAGGAAAAGAGGGACCTACGTTTTTGTCGTTTACACAATTATGTCCAACATTCTACCGCAGAGTGTTGGGCACTCCACAGACTAGTGCACCACAGGATAAAGGAAGGGACTTTAGAACTGTCCCAGCAGGAAGTCCAAAGAAACCCACTCCCAAATCACAAAGGGAAAGGTGTAGCAGCAGTAGTGATTTGTGCGGATCCAGGGGATGACAAAGAAGAGAATCCAGCCCTACCTGCCGCAGCGATTACTACTTCACAGCAGAGCTCTAAATTCAAAAACTTATTTGACCAACTGGGCCTCACAACAAAAGAAAGAAAAGTAGCCACGGAGGCTCTGGTGAGCATTGCCTCTAGGGCAGGAGTAGAATGTTTATCAGTAGAAGTCCAGGATAACAGAGCTCTCTTACAGGAGTCAACCGAAATCACCTTCAGTGATGAAGATATGGAAGTGGGGTACCCAGACCACAGGAGACCTCTCTACCTAGCAGCATCCATAATCAAATCCCATAAAGAGAGCCGTAGTAGATACAGGAGTTTTCGTAAACCTCATCCCGTTGAGCACTCTGCAAGCTGCGGGGATTTTAGAAAGAAAGATCCAAGGGTGTCCAATGGAAGTAACGGGATATGGTGGAAAGGGATAGTACACCATATGCCATATCCAGTTGTGGTTAAAAATGGGACCCATAGCTTCTCTAGCTCGGTTCCACGTGGTAAAAACGGAAGTCTCGTACCACGTGCTCTTAGGGCGACCATGGTTACATAAACATAGGCTAGTTCCACCACATACCACCAATGTGTGAAAGGACAGATGAACGGCAGAATGATACGCATAGCAGCGAACCACTCACCATTTGAGCAGGATGAAGCTCATTTAGTAGAAACCATGTTCTACGATCAATGGGCTCCATCCGGGAAAGTTTAGTATCAAGACCACAAGGTACCTTCGTGCCTAAATGGAGAGACATCCAGGATGATCCCCAGCCTGACCTGAGGGAGTTGCTTGCCCAAAAAAGGAAGAGGAAGGAAGCGCCTACTGCAGGATCAGAGGATACACCTCACTACGTCAGGATCCGAGGTCCTGATGGCAGGATTGTGTATAAATTATGAAGGTGCGCGGGGCCCACGAGTAAAGTGCAAGAGGGCCCCGCCCAAGAGTGGCAGCACGAGAGCTTAGCGTGTTGCGTGATTCAAGAAAAGTCAGAGGAAGAAAGTAATGGAAAGAAGAATGAGGAAGTTGTGGCAGAAAATGAAGCGCAAGTTGCGGCAGAAGAAGAAATGGAAGAAGTTGACTTGGGATCTGTTTCACAGGGACTAAGACCTATCTTAATTAGTGCAAGTCTAACAGAAAAGGAAAAAGCAAAGCTGATGCTGCTGTTGAAAGAATTCAAGGACGTCTTCGCATGGGAATACAATGAGATGCCGGGGTTAGACCCTGGGCTAGTTGCACACACGTTGAATGTGGACCCAGATGGCAGGCCAATAACCCAGCCTGCAAGGACATTCCACATGAAGATAGAAGGCAAATAATCAAAGAAGTACAGAAATTGCTTGCCGCAGGATTCATCAAGCCTATCCAACACTCGAGCTGGCTGTCCAACATTGTACCCGTGAAGAAGAAGAACGGCCAGATAAGATGTTGTGTAGATTTCAGAAATCTCAACAAGGCCTGTCCAAAGGATGAGTTCCCTTTACCAAACATAGATTTACTTATAGATTCTGCGGCAAGAAGTGCCATGTTTTCATTTATGGATGGATTTAGCGGGTACAATCAAATCAGGATGGCGCCAAGAGATGCAGAGAAGACTGCTTTTAGAACACCCATGGGTAACTTCTACTACACTGTAATGCCCTTCGGGTTGAAAAATGCAGGTGCCACTTATCAGCGGGAGATGACGGCCATATTTCACGACATGATGCATCGTGAACTGGAGGACTATGTAGATGACATAGTAGTAAAATCAAAGAAGCGAGAAGAACACTTCCAAGTGTTGAGGAGGGTATTCGAGAGGTGCAGAGCTTTCAAACTGAGAATGAACCCTCTCAAATGCGCATTCGGAGTGTCCTCTGGGAAGGTCCTAGGCTTCTTAATTCATAGCAGGGGAATAGATGTGGACCCGGCCAAAGCTACGACCATTGCGACCATGAGACCTCCAAGTATGGTAAAGGAATTAAAGAGCTTCTTGGGGAAAGTCTCGTACATCCGAAGATTTATCCCTGGGTTGGCATCAATCACCTCTGCTTTCACCAAGCTGCTCAGGAAAGGGCAGGATTTTGAGTAGGGGGAATCGTAGTAGGCAGCCTTCAAAAGGCTACAGCAGATCATGATGAACCTCCCCACAGTGCAGGCCCCGATTCATAAGAAGCCACTATTGCTCTACTTGGCCACCAGTTCATATGCCATTGGTGCGTTGATCGCCCAAGAAGATGGGGGTGGCATTGAGCAACCAATATATTATATCAGCCGCGCCTTGAAAGATGCAGAAACCCATTACCCAAGGGCAGAAAGGGCGTGTTTAGCCATTGTATATGCTTCACAGAGGTTGTGCCATTATTTTTTAGCCTATGAAGTATGGCTGATGACCAAATCCCATGCCATCAAAGCTTTGCTGCGGCAACCGATCCTCTCTGGCAGGATATCCCAATGGTTGCTACAATTGTCGCAATATGATTTAAGAATGGGGACACCCAGGGCGGTGAAAAGCCAGGCTATAGCGGACTTATTGGCACAATTTCCAGGCGAGGAAGAGTTCCCACTGAATGATGAAGTTCCGGGGGAAGTGGCCATGACAGAGGAAGCCGGAGAGCAATGGGTAATGAAATTTGATGGGTCTTCTACCACCCAATCTGGAGGGGTGGGAGTAGTTTTATACCATGAAGAAGATGAAGCGGTAGCACTGTCGTTCAAACTGGAATTCCCCTGTTCAAACAATACCGCAGAATACGAAGCCTATCTAACCGGGCTGGCCACGGCTCCCGAAATGGGAGTCAAACACTTAAGGGTATTAGGTGATTCGAATTTGGTGGTCTGCCAGGCCAACATGAGCTTCTCCTTGAAAGAACCTAGCCTAGCCCTTTGAAATAGAGCACGCTCCCAAGAATGAAAATCGGTTTGCGGACGCGTTAGCCGCGCTAGGCTCACAAATAATGTTCGAAGGAGATAGCACCAGAGTAGAGGTCAGCAAAAGGAGAGAATCGATAATTGATACGTTGAGGGAGAAATTCTGGAAGAAACAGTGTGATGGGGACTGGCGGATTCCCATAAAGGAAGCCTTGATGAATGAAGATGATGCCGCAGGATTGAAGGTGCTAAAAGACTACGCACTGGTGAAGGGGGAATTGTACCGCAGGATGCCAGGTGGGGTCTTGGCCAGATGTGTAAGACCAGAGGAGGCCCAGAGAAAGCTGAAAGAGGTACACGACAAAACTTGCAGATCCTGCGGAGAGGTCAGCCTTTACCGCAGACTTCAAAGGGCAGGCTTTTATTGGCCAAACATGGGTAAAGATGCGGACCAAGTCCAAACTCAGTGTGGGGCCTGCCAACTTGCGGCAGACAGAGAAGAAAGTTACGTTGTGTTCATCTGCGAAGACTGGAGAAGCCCATTTATACAATACCTGACAAAAGGCATCCTACCGCAGAAGCACAGCGAAAAATATAAACTCAAAAGGTTGGCGACATGCTACTTCATGCACAATATGGTCCTTTTCAAAAAGGGGTATGATGGGGACCCCTTGAGGTGTCTGGGTCTTGAAGAAGCAGAAGAAATGGTGAAAGAAGTGCACTCAGGAGAATGCGGGGAACACCAGGGAAAGAGAAGACTTTAAGGTGCCTGCTGCAAATGGGCTACTATTGGCCTACCATGAAGAAGGATACAGCAAAATTTGTAAAAAAATGCCACAGTTGCCAAGTACAGGCCAACTTAATTCACACCCATCCGCAGAATTTGCGCAGCATGGTGACCCCATGGCCTTTCCACACTTGGGGGCTTGATTTGGTAGGACCGGTTAACCCATCATCACGAGGATATATATGGATATTGGTGGCTACATAATATTTTACTAAATGGGCAGAGGCAGTACCACTTCGCAAAGCCACCGGAGGAGTAGTGGCAAACTTTATCAAGGAAAACATAATCGTGAGGTTCGGGTACCCCACAGAATCATCAGTGACAATGGCACACCTTTTGTCAACAGTGAAGTAAGGAAGATGCTAGAATTCTACCAAGTCAAGCACCACCGGTCATCACCTTATTACCCTCAAGGGAATGGGCAAGCGGAGGCAACGAACAAAACCCTTATAAAAATTATCAGTAAAATGAGCCAGGAGTATACGGGAGGATGGGCAATGCACCTGCTAGACACTCTTTAGGCTTACAGAAATTCGCCTAAGTCAGCCACAGGTTTTTCACCTTTTTCCTTGGTCTATGGGACTGAAGTGGTGAGCCCAGCAGAGATAATGACCCCATCCCTAAAGGTCATGCAGATGCAAGAAAAAGGAAGGGAAGAAGAAAAAGTCTTTGCGGCAGAAAGGTGTGAAGACCTAGAAGGACTTGATGAAAAAAGAGAAAAGGCCCAGGAACACAGCTGCAGATATAGGGAAAGAATGACTGAGGCCTACGGCAGGATGACTAGAGAGAGAGTGTTCGTGGAAGGACAGCTTGTTCTGAAAGTGGCAGACTATGTTAGAAGAGGCCTAGCAAGATCGTCTAAGTTTGCACCAAAGTGGGAAGGACCCCTTGTGATAAGGGAAGCACACCCAAGTGGGTATTACCGTTTGACTCAGATGGATGGCAGAGACTTAATGGATCCCATCAACGGGAAATGGTTGAAGCGTTATTATGCCTAAGGAGACAACTCATATGATTGTCTCTTTTTCTTTTGTTTTGTTGAAAAACCTTTATGTTTCCTTTTACCTTTCCATCTTTCAAGTGACCGTTTCACAATACTAAATTGTAACTTGCTTTCATGAAGATGTAATGAAAAGCACTTCATATTATCATCATATGTCATAGCAAAGGTAAAAGCAGTAGTAAAGTGTAGCATCATAAAGTTAAGTTACAAACCCAAACTGTGGCAAACTAGCCAAATAGGCGCTATAGGAAACATAATGTACTAGATAAAGTAATAAGGCAAAAGAAACAACAAAACAAGGGAGAAACTGCATCATCGTCGATAGAGTCCGGAAATGAGTGGTTGGTCCCCAAAACGATCGGACCCACCAGTGCTGGAGAGAAGACGCTCACGACTGCCCTCAAGTCTGCCACCTCCTTCCTCAGAACCTCAAGGCGCGAGTCAATAGCATCAACAGTGGGCCAGACCCTCCTCATGAAAATGGCCCGGGCAATCTCTCGAAGGTAGTCCAAAATGAACTCCACAGTAAAACTAACACTGACAAGCTCCTGCACCGCAGCCCTCCACTACAGGATCCTCTCGGTAGAGACGGTATCAACAAAGCTATGTTCGATGTCATTAAGCACACTCCCCAACATCTTCAAAAAAATGCTCCCTAGCGGATCGGCCGAGTCGGAATCCCTGCATGAAGTCCCCACGGTTGTTATAGACCATCACTAAATGAGAAGCACAGTCCTTAGGGATTCTAAAGCCATGAAAATCCACGTAAGGAGGCCCGGAGCCCCAGAAAGCAGCAAGATCAAGGTCATTGACTTCAGGCTGGTCAAAACGTGCGAAAAAGGCTGCAGCCTCACCCGCAGGGTCTTGAAGGGTGGTGGAACTGCTGCCCACTTCAAACTGAAGTGGGACTGTAGGAAGTGGCCCTGCCAAGGAAAACACAAGGCATGAGATGAGAAACTAAAAGAGGGAAGAGGAAAGAGACAAACCCGCGGGGAACAAATGAAAAATAGACAAGGAGAAAGAAAGCTTACCAGGACCAGTAACAATAGGGGTTGTGAGAACCGAAGCAGGCATGGAAGGAATGGCAGAAACTGACGCAGTGAATATGGCAGAAGCTGGTACGGAAAATACGACAGGAATGGGTGCTATGGGCGCGGCAGGAGTAGCTGCTGCAGGCGCCCCTACGCTTGCTGCAATGCCTAGCCCTTTAAAGGTCTCTGCAAAAACAGAAAAAATAGACAAGCAAATGAAAAGAAGGGAAGAGTGGACCCAACAAATAAAGAAGGAAAAGCGAACTTAGTGAAAAGGGGAAAGGGGACGTATCCATGAATTCGGCCTCGGGTGGAGCACCCTCTTCTTCCTCGGACTCAAAAATCCTCCTTAGTAGGACGGGCTCATCGTCAAGATCCTCCAGAATATCCTCGGACTCCTCAGAGGACAAATCAACATCGGGCCTGCGGGTGGCAGAATTGGGAATGGAAGAGGGAGTAACCACCAAGGAAGAACCGTCCTTCACGGCCGGAGACAGAGTCGCAAAGGGGTCACGGGTAGAAATGACAAGAGGAGCAATGGGTGAAAAGCCTCAGTCTGAGTTATGGCAAGAGGAACAACTTCCTTTGGAGGAGTAGGCATCTGGCCAGAAATGGAGTGGTCTCGCTAACCCCCTCAATGTGAGTACCCTCTTCTCTGGGTACCGGTCCGGTGGGAGGGCTTGGAGCCTTGGCAGGAATCTCATGTGCAGTGGCAGAAGTAACGGGCGTCTAAAATGTTTTACCAGCCCCATCAAAAGAAACTACCACGGGTGTGCCCATGGAGGCAAATAGCTCTTCGGCTGTGGGACGATAGATGGAAAGGGGCTCGGGCTGATCCTGGAAAGCAAAAGAAAAAAGAAATGCATATATACACATGTGGTAAAGAATAAAGGAACCTACGGCTGATCAAGACAAATGAAGACACGTGGCAGGTGAAATATGTGTAAAAAAAAAAAAAAAAAAAAGAGAAGAGGAGGAAAGAGGAAGGTAGTAGAGATTACCTCAAATTCGGGCTCATCAAGCTCAATGGGATGGGCGGCTGACATATCCTCCTTATGCTTAGACTGCAAAGAAAAAAGGGACAAGAGGCAGTGTTAAAGAAGGAAATCAGTAGGCATGGCATGGGTTAGCCGCAGGAAAGTTAAAGTCAAAACACAGAAGACAAGGCAAAATTTTTCTAACATAACATACCCTTCGCTCAGTGGCAGACATAGGGTGGGGAGTTGTTTTCCTCTTGCTACCCCGTGTCCTGCTATAGAGGGGAGCACCTGTGGCTGGCTGTGGAGCCAACACCACCCTTTCTTCTCCTCGTACCACTCAAAGATGGCAGAACGACTCTGTTTCTGGACATAAGCTAAAACTGATTTGGAAGGCAGGAGCAACCGAAGGTTGGGAGAGACAAGCATACTTAGCCCGTCATGAGGGATAAGGGAGAAGCCACGACTACCTACCAACTCTTGCCCAAACGAGGTCATAACAGCCTGCCAATAGCCATGCATGGCAGGAGTGCAAAGACCCTCTCTCGATGAGCCAGGAACAGTAACTGCATGAAGCGCTGTCTCCAAAAGTCAAAAGCAGTCTACCGCAGGAAAGGCCGAACTGAAGTAGGAGATTCCATGAGATAGGAAAGGTCATCAAGGATGTCCTAGTCCAGCCCAAACTGCCTCCTCACCTGGTTGGCAGGGTAGTGAACAAATCTGATACCCTAATCAGCCAAGTATGGTAGTCATCCAACATTGGTGGCCGCTAAATAGGTGATCCCCATCTCATCAAAACCGGCCAAAGGGGTGGTGGTCCCAATGGTATCAGTAAACGAACCCATAGCAGAATCAATACATGTGTAACCCCTACCTAAGTTTTTTATAAGCTCTCCTAGTAAAATCGATACCACTATCAAAGGACTCAACGACTAAGTGACCGATGGGCTTCAGACCAGACCAACGAGAAGCTAAAGGGAAATCGGATTCAAACCTACTGCAGAAGTCAGTGATCACTTGCGGACATGATTGGTACTTCTCCTTCGCAAAATGAACGGGCCTACATTTCGCCAAGTATTGGGCACTGCGCTCAAACAATAATTGCTACAGGATGGTGTTGTGAACAGAGGAAGTGACAATGTGGTAGGAGCTCGCCTGGCTCTTGTCACTCCGCAGGATGTCCAGTTGAACATACAAATGCCCCAAGAACATGGGGGCCAGCGGCAGACTCACTCCGGCAGATATTTTAATAGCCAAACGGAAGTACAAAGGCTTGACGGCGTAATGGGGGTGCGAACCAAAGACGAACTTGCAAAGCCAAAAAGCAACAAAGGCCGCACGGTGGGCGACAACAAAAAACTTAGAGGAAGAACTAACCCAGTATGATAACTTAGCATTCTCGGTCATTCTCTTTCTCAACTCGGCCTCAATGGCTTCTTCCTCCGAAGAAACTCTATGGTGGCAGGATCCGCATCACCAAGGATTGGCAGGAGTAGTTGGTTGGCCACATCCTCAAGAGTCACGGTTAGTTCACCGCAGGAGAAGAAGAATGTGTGGGTGGTGGCACACCACCGGCGGACCAAGTGACAGAGGTTATAGAGGTCTCGAAAATTAGAAAGACTCCAGGATAAAACGATGGCCTTCAGAACACCGGCCCGCTGCAGCAAACCCATAAAGACCGTATTAGATAACTCTCGGTCAACCCACTCCTTCCAACCCAAGGCCGTTCCTGACCCAAACTCGAAATGAATCGACACGGGAAGAGAGACCCCCTGACGGATGACCAAATCGGAAATGGAGGAAGACACCGGAGCCCAAGAAATATTGGGGTTCCGTCTGCACATGGAGAGCCACACGCGGCCTGGCGGCGGCGGCACATAATCGCCGGGAACCTCGGGGAAGTGAGGATAGGCATTATACCAAGGATCGATCAGAGGGGCGCACTCACTGTCTGGGTCGCGCGGCGCATCTTCCTCGTCAGAATGATCGGATTCGGAGTACATGGCCTCCTCACCCATTTCTTGTCCAGCGGGAGGATCAGAAACTTTTTCTTTCCCTTTGTGCGGGAAGAACTTTGACTTTTCACCGGCACCATTGTGCGATGGTTCGATCAGAGCAAAAGAGGTAGGGGTGTTTGAAGAGAAGAAGACGGTAAAGGAAGAAGGACAGACACGATGTTTTGGAAAAGAAAGTATTTGTGTTTGATTTTCGAAGGGACTCTCTTCTTAAATACCTGAGTCATTAATACTGGCCTAAGGGAAGGCAATTGATCAGCCATCGAAAGAAGAATGAAATAAATGAAGCGGCAGTTGTGTCTTAGGATAACTGCCATTCTGGGAAATTCGAAGAGTCACCACTGTTCACGGCAGGAAAAGAAATATATGTATATATGAAGGGGTCCACAGTTTCAAAAAGCCCACGAAGGAAAAGAAAGAAGGGAAACAGAAAGGATAGAAAGGTCTTTTATTCACATATGGACCGCAGGAACGCTCCATATGTTCAGGGGGCTAAATGTTGAGGGTCATTTTTTGAAATAGACAGAAGGCAGCCCAACCCAACAATACGGGCGGCAGACTAAGTAAAACCGTTAGGCCCAAGCGGCAGGAACAATGGATCACAGGCCCTTAATACAAACAAATGGGTCTTGAGGAAGTAAGTGGGCCTAAAAGGCCCGGAAAGAGAGAAAATAGCACCCATGGGCAGTATATGGTATGGAAAAGTGAAAATGGGCCGCGGCAGGCCCAAAGCAATGTAAACAAAGAAAGTAGGGGATAATGGCAAGCCCATGAACCCCAAAGATGAGAATGAGGAAATTGGGCCAGGGAAGCCCAATTAAGTTAGTAAAAGCCCATGGGATGCAGAGTTAGTAAATGGGCCGGAGATGCCCAAGGGAAAAGAAAGGGACACTGGAGCCCATAAGTGAGAACACCAGTGGCCATATTAAGCCACTGGGGGAAAGAATGAAACGGCAGGCCTGGAAAAAGGCCCAGCAGGAACAAGTCACCGCGGCAGGAAATGCCAAGTAGTGCGGTAGGAAGCCTAGGCAATTAAAGAATCGGGTTGAAAAGAATGAAAAGCCCAGACCCTAAGGGAGCGGGAAATCAGAGTAGCAGCTCATGAAAAGCCAGAAACTGACGGCAGGCAGTACAGGCAAAGTCTCCAGTCCACGACAGATGCATGAACAGCAGGCAGGCAGACTTCAGACATATGCACGCGCAAGGCCCAGGCACCACCAGCCTATACCCAGCCAATACGGGACATGGTGAGATCATGGGTCAGAGGTAGGAGGGCATGGTTTGGCGGTGGGGAGAGGGGAAGACCTGTTTTGAGGTTCTTGCTCAAGCTCTTTTAGGGGATACGTCCTGCTGGGATGACATACCTCCCAAAAGAGGCAAGGCTAAGTTGAAACCACTAGGTGCATGCCATGAGGGATAGAGAGAGAAAAACATCACCGCGGCAGGAAGAGATGCCACGGCAGACTAACAGACAAGATAGTTATCTGTAATAGGGGGACTCGCAGACGGAACAGTGATGGTCGGCAAGTACACCCAGACCAAACAAAGGTGGTTAAGAGGTAGAATAGTAAAATCCAGTCACGGCAGGCACTATAAGAAGGAAGCCTCTGCCGTGTACAGAAAACAACAACGCAATACAACACAACGTAAAAAAGACTCTGAGACATACTTAGGAAAACAGGGGAAGCACAATACTAAAAACCACAATTGTGGAAATTACTAAGGAAAGACTAAAAAAGGAGAGAAAGATAGAGAGAAAAAGAGCAAGAGTTAGTGGCATGCACCGATAGGTCCTTTCCCTTCTCTCCCTCTCAAATCCCTGCTCTCTTCTATAATCGTCCTGGGCATTGTCCATTCAGGTCCGCCTCCCTCAAACCCATTAATTTCAACAGCAGGAATTCTTTTCCTTGGAGGTTAATCGTGTTGAGAAGAGGCGTTCTTCCTCTTTGGCCTCGCTCCTGCGGACCGAACTGAACTTATTTCCTTTATCTGTTGATTAATCTTTATTACCATTTGCCCTTACTATTTTATTTGTTAAAATTGTTAATATTATTGTGATTATGGATCATTTGGTCATTTCCTATTAAAAGAACTATCTGGTCATTCCAGAATACACGGTTCTGTTTTATCAATTGTATTTGTCTGCCGCAAGCTTCTCTGAAACAACTCTGCCTGCCGCAAGCTTCTCTGAAACAGCTCTGCCTGCCGCAAGCACTCTCCTGGCAGACAAGGCATAGTTCGCGCACAAGCCGGCCAAGTTGAGTTCCAGTTGGATCAGTCTCGACTCTTGTAACCCAGAACACTTGGGCCTACAATCACAAAGGGGCAGCCCAGTCCAACACAGTAAAAAATGCCCCCACAACAACACAACACGTATTTCCACAACACTTTTTCACCTACATGTATTTTCCATAAAACTTAAGCAATGTTGGTAGAACAATATTACCAACAGTTTTGGTTTTTATTTTTTCATTAGTAATTTCTTTTTTACTTCTTAAATGTGTTTCTTTTAAAATATATTAGCCTTATCACATGCACTTCACACGTGCAATGAGGCTTTTATTATTATTATTATTATTATTTTTTATATTTAGTGTCATAATTTTCCATTCATCTTAATTTGAAACGTTTCTCTCTCCTATCCAATTAAACCACATGCATAGTAATTTTTGTTTTGAACATAGAAAAGACATTCATTAAAATGAAAAAAAAAAAGTAGTACAAATAGATGTGAAGAGAAAATTCAAATACCAACATAAATAAATAAATAAACCATTAAAAAGAAAAAAAAGGAGTACATTAAAAATCACATTTTTTTAATAATTCAAAAATAAAGAAGAAGAGATTTGAAAAAATAAAAACAAATGTCAACAGCTACCAATTATCACAATACAACTAACACTAAGTTTCTGCATCATTTGCTTTAATCAAACATGAAGTCAATTGCTTCCTTGAGAGATAAAGAGTGAACCTCTTGAAGAATTCACATCCATACTTGAGATTATAGTCATTATTTTGCAAGGGAAGTGCATCAGTTTTATATAGATAGAGTACATAAGTTATATGATGATCGAACAACATTAAAAGCTATAAAAGAAAAACAAAGTTGCTCATCAATTAAAATCATATCTAAACTAATAATTTCATTATTTTTTGAGTTGATTGCATCCCACATCCTTGATACTCTAATCTTGACTTTCTAATTTTCTTTCTGTTTGTCTATATAATAATTCAAACTTTCATTTAGATACTCCATAGAATAAATATTACTCTGCAAATGTAACAAAAAAAAATTGAACCCAAACAAATCAAAGCAGTATAACAAAGATACAAAAAAGTAATTAGCTTGTCATAGATAGAAAATAGTAATTGATGAGAATATCCTTGGAAGCAATTTGGTAGAGAATCATGGTTGTAGTTAGTTCCATGTTCTTTGTTTTAATACTTCTTCATCTAAAGAGTAAAGAAGTTTAGACATCAAATTTAGCACCAACTTTGATAAGACAATAACAACTATAACAATTACAGCCCATCGTCAAGAAAATTTCCTCAAGAGTAAAATTGTTTTAGAAACCACTTTAAAGAAACTATAGAGAGCTTTAATTTTTTTCTTAAATATTCAAGAATGGTGTGACAATCTGATCAAATAAAAGATTTATTTGCATACATACAAGAAATTATATAACTCAATCACAATATAAGCATTTAAAACCTATAGGGACTTGTCAAAAAAAAAAAAAAACTATAGGGATTCGCAATGAAATATTTTAACTATATAAGGTTTCATATGATCTAGAGGATAGGTGATCAGAGATGGCATCACAAAATTGTCTCTAACAGCTATATATGAAAGAAAAGCCAATAGGCAATAACAAAATGCTATTCTAAAAGAGAACCAAGTAATAACACTGTTAAATATTATGTAGCATGTCACCATAAAAGTGTTTTTTAGAGCATCTAAATCTATAGTTGATGATGTCCAAGCCCACCAAACTCCGAAATTGAAGCAAAAAAATATATATTGATAATTTAAAATATATATATTTAGGCAAAGATTCCTTAGAAAAAATCATTACAGCCCAACACAAAAAATCTTAAAAGAAAGCTAGAACCTATTAAAGGAATTGAAAAACCTTCCCCCCACAGAGATTCACGTTACTACTTATATAGATTAAGGGAAAATGCCTAATTTACTTTTTCATTCCCACCTGATTTGAATTGCTTATAACTTTGTCTAAAATAAACTCCCGCTTTATTTCAATATTCAAAGTGCCTGAAAGAGACTAAGACTCTCTTAAGTTCTTTAAATCTGCTCCTCTGTGTTTTAACCCAGTCACCATAGATAGATAAATACAAACAAATTAACAAAAATAACTAAACTAAAACCAATTTTACTCAAATACCTTAATCAAAACCAAATATAACCTAAAGACCTAAACTGAAACCAATCCATACAAATATCAAAAAACTTGATCATATTTAATGCACAAACCAAAAAGCAAAGAGAAAAACATAACTTAAAGACCTAAATAGAAACTACTCCAAACAAAGTGGCTAAATCAATTTGGAGAAGGAGATAAACACAAAAATAAATAATATAAATGCAAAGCAATTATGAGTGAATTTTACAATATAAATTATGTTACCTCTATTAGTTGGTTCCTTGACTCAAAGATTGGTATACGCAATATTTTTTGTTTTAGAAATTTTAGTCCATTTCTGCTTGTAACCCTAGCCACTACAACGTACAATTGCCCATTACTAAAAAAAGGTTTCAGCAAATACACAATATAGCATCCACGTACTAACTTCAGAATAAAAACTATGCAATATAGAAATTAAAAAAACATGATTCTTCGATAAAATACAAATTGTACATAGAGGTAATAAAAACAATGGCAATCTTGAAATGAAAAAATTAAACCAAACATAAAACCAAGTTTGAGATTGTTAGTGTATAGATTAGGCTAGATTAGCCCATTGGGCTTAGCCCAGTATACCTTCCTTGTACTGCACTCATATTACTTGTACTGCACACATACCTAGCCTATATAAGGCTCTCTTTTATACATTATTTTACAAATATCAATATACAGACTATTCAGTCTTTCTCTCACTTTATATTGTTAACATAGTATCAGAGCCTTTCCTCTGATTTTTTGGTTTCTGTGGACATCTCTAGCGTTCTTCTGCTGCCCTTGCCTTCATCCAGTAGTCACTGTTAGAAGCGGGTCACCGCCGTCACGCCCACAGCCCTAGAACACTCGAATTTCGTCAGTTAGTTGATCATACCACCAAAGTCAAGGCACTCATTGACAAATCTGACAATCCCAAGCAAAACCCAAACAAGAACAGCCAGAAATCACATTTCACGTGCTCCCACGCGCCGGCTGAAGTTTCTGCCTCACGATCACACGCCTCCACGCGCATGCACGTGCCACCACACGCCGTCTTCCTTTCACACGCGCCAGAACATCTCCGTCATGCGCTTCCACGCGCCTGCCTCGTATCGCGCCCTGCCACGTCAGCCCTAAAGTGACATCACACAGCCACATCAGCATCCCACGTCAGCATCCCACATCAGCATATGTCAGCATCCGACCGTTGACCATTGACCGAGCTGTTGACCGTTGACCAGACCGTTGATCGTTAATTAGACCAAAGTCAAAATTTTTTAATAGGGCCTGTCTTGCTCAGTTTTTTGCGTAGATTCTGATTTTGGGCTCTGTTTCTTTATTTAAGGTCTCTAAATCCCATTTTTTGGTCATTTTCTTCATTATGTCTCAACAAAACGAACGAGATATCATTCGTCCTATCACCATTATGTTGGATGGTCCTACTAGCTATCATGCATGGTCTCAAAATATGACTGTCTTTCTCAAGGGTTGTAAACTATGGAGATATGTGACTGGTTCAATTCCTAAGCTAGTACCAAACCCTAAGTCCAAAGCCACAACTGCTGAAGATGCCTCCAAGACTGCTGATGATTATGAAGAACGCTTAGAGGAATGGGAGAGTATTCAGAGTAAGATCTTGTCTTGGTTTATCAATACATCTATTCCCTCCATTCATAATCTTCTTCCTCGTCTTGAAACTGTTGAGGCTGTTTGGAAATTTTTGGCCGATCGCTATAATTGTACTAATGATTCAAGCCTGGAGTTTCACATTGAATCAAAACTTTATCAAATGCGCCAAGAGCCAGGTCAGTCTATTTCTGATTTTTATTCTCAGACTTCTACTATGTGGGAACAACTTTCTGCTGCAAATCCTCCACTAGTGTGTTTTAAGGACATTGAGCTCTTTGTCAAATATCGGGATCGCCGTAAATTTATGCACTTCATGATGGGTTTACGTGAGGATTTTGAGCCTACTAGGGCTTCTCTACTTAGCCGGTCTCCTACTCCTTCTTTTGATACTGCAGTGAAGGAGCTCATTTCTGAGGAGAACCGTCGGCCTACTCATCACATGTCATCATTTGATCATGTATTGGCTACACCATCTCCACAGCCTCGCATTGCTGCATTCACTGCTCCTCCACGAATAAACTCTGGGCGTCCCACCTCTCAGTTTTCCAAAGGTACTCACTGCAAGTTTTGCCGTGCCAAAGGCCATGACATCTCAGTTTGTCGCAAACTGTAGAAATTTGTGCAAGAACAGAATAAAGCTTCTCTTCCTCAAGCAGCTGCTGTATGTCCTTCAAATCCATCAGTTCCTACAGGTCCATCTTTGGCTTCCTCACTTACTACGGCTGATATTGAGGCAGTTGTTCAACAGGTTTTATCCCGCACTTCCACTACCCTTTCTATCACCTCAGGTAAACAACCTTGGTTTTTTGATACTGCATGTTGTAACCATATGACTCCTGATGAATCCCAATTTTCTGATAAGGCACTTTTAGAACATCCAATCACCATTTACACTGCCGATGGAACTCCTATGCCTGTTAGTCATAAAGGAACAATCTCTTCTCCTTGTTTGTCCCTTAGTGACACTTTTCATATCCCAAAGTTATCCCTCAATTTGCTTTCTGTTGGTCAACTTTGTGAATTAGGCGTAGATCTTCTATTTACTAATCATGGTGTGGATGTGCAAGATCCCTAGACGGGTCAAGTGCTTGGGACAGGCCGTAAGGTTGGTCGCATGTTTGAGGTTCATGACCTGAAGATTCCTTCACAAGTTATTTATGCAGCTACTACCATTGCCACCCTCTCACCTGATCTATGGCATGCTCGTCTTGGTCATCCATCCTTATCTCGTCTTTAGTTGTTAGCTTCTCAAGGTCATTTAGGTTCAGTTTAGTTTCAAAAATTTGATTGTACTTCTTGTCATTTTGGCAAACAAACTAAATTGCCCTTTAATAATAGTGACTCCTTTTCTTCTGCACCTTTTGATCTTATACATTCTGATATTTGGGGTCTTGCACCTGTTCCCGCTGAGGGGGGATCTAGATATTTTGTCATATTTGTGGATGATTTTTCTCAATATACTTGGATTTATCTGCTTCATCATAGGTCTGAACTTGTGTCTATTTACCAAACATTTCATAAAATGATTGAAACACAGTTTAATCGCACCGTCAAAGTCTTTCGATTAGATAATGCTCAAGAATATAATGATAAATCTTTCTTATCCTTTTTAGACAATCATGGTACCCTTCCTCAGCGGTCTTGTCCTTACACCTCTCAACAAAATGGTCGTGCAGAACGAAAACATCGTCACATTCTTGATGTTATCCGCACCCTTCTCATTTCTACCTCTCTTCCTAAGTGCTTTTGGGGTGAGGCTGCACTCATTATTGTGTACACCATTAATTGTATTCCTTCACCAACTACACATAACAAATCTCCATTTGAGCTTCTCTATGGTCAAACTTCTGACTACTCCTCTCTTTGAGTTTTTGGTTGTGCTTGCTTTGTCTCTCTTCCTCCTCATGAATGAACAAAGCTCCAGCCTCGTGCTCGTCTCTGCTGTTTCCTTGGTTATGGTGTATCTCAAAAGGGGTTTCGCTGCTATGATCCCATTTCTTGTCGCCTTCGTGTCTCTCGTCATGTTGAGTTTTGGGAACATCGTCCTTTCACAAGTCTTCAGCAGTTTCCTACATCCTCTCCCTCAGAGTCTCCCATTTTTACTGATCTTTTCCTCCCTCTCTATCCTGAACTTGTTGAGGATTCTTCGACATTGGCTGCCTTTCCAAACGACTCATCTCCGGTTCTATCCCCATCATATGACCCACCTGTCTTGGATCCTGTGGCACCACCCTCTCCTGAGTCTCCTGTTGGTCCTGAACTTCGTCGTTCCACTCAGGTAAGCATTCCTCCCCCTTATCTCACTGATTATCACTGCTCTTTTGCTCTTGCCACCCTCTATGAACCTCACACCTATCGTGAGGCCCATACTGACCCTCTTTGGCAGCAAGCTATGAACGAAGAACTAGATGCCCTTCATAAGAATCACACTTGGGATATGGTTGATTTGCCTCCTGGTTAGTCTGTAGTAGGTTGTAGGTGGGTTTACAAGATCAAGACCAAGGCTGATGGATCTGTTGAACGGTACAAGGCTCGCCTAGTTGCCAAGGGCTTTACTCAGGAGTATGGCATTGACTATGAGGAAACATTTGCTCCTGTTGCTCGCCTTACATCTGTCAGATGTCTCATTGCTGTGGCTGCTGTTCGCCGTTGGCCTCTTTATCAAATGGATGTGAAGAATGCTTTCCTCAATGGAGACCTCCAAGAAGAAGTATACATGCAACCACCCCCTGGCTATCCACACTCAGGCAGTCAAGTTTGTCGCCTTCGCCGTGCTCTTTATGGCCTCAAGCAGGCTCCTCGAGCTTGGTTTGAAAAGTTTAGCTCAGTTGTTGCTCAGCAGGGTTTCACTTCGAGTCCTCATGACACTGCTCTCTTTGTCCGAAGATCCTCTGCTGGTATCACTCTTATTCTTCTTTATGTTGATGATATGATTATTACTGGAGATGATTCTGCAGGTATCCGCTCTCTTCAGCACTTCCTTAGTCAGTATTTTGAGATGAAAGATCTGGGCACTCTCAGTTATTTTCTTGGGCTTGAGGTTACCTCATCCTCTGATGGATACTATCTTTCCCAAGCTAAATATGCTTCTGATCTTCTCTCCAAAGCCGGTATCACCGACAACAAGACTGTTTCCACTCCATTGGAATACAATGCAAAGCTCACACCCTTGGATGGTGAACCTATATCCGATGCTACTCGCTATCGTCAGTTGGTTGGAAGTCTGATCTATCTCACTGTTACTCGTTCGGATATTTCACATGCCGTGGGTATGGTTTGTAAGTTCATGGATGCCCTTCGTTCTGTTCATTATGCTGCTGTTCTTCAGATTCTTCGATATGTCAAGGGCACACTTTATCATGGTCTACACTACTCCTCTTGATCTTCTCTTGAGCTTCATGCTTATTCAGATGCGGACTGGGTAGGTGATCCGACTGATCGATGCTCTATCACAGGTTTCTGTTTCCTATTGGGTACTTCTCTTGTCTCGTGGTATAGCAAGAAGCAAGATGTTGTTTCCCGTTCTAGTACTGAGGCTGAGTATCGTGCCCTTGCCGACACCACCTGCGAGCTTGTCTGGCTTCGCTGGCTCTTGGCTGATCCACAACCCATTGCTAGTCCTCTTTATTGTGACAATCGTAGTGCTACCTACATTGCTCATAATGATGTCTTCCACGAACGCACCAAGCACATTGAGATCGACTGCCACATCACTTGCCAGCATCTCAAGAAAGGCAATCTCAAGTTGTTCTCCGTCTCCTCTGTTGACCAGCCTGCTGATATCTTCACCAAGTCTCACCCACCTGGTCGTCTTCGAGATCTTGTATCCAAACTCCAGTTGGCTTCCTCCTTGCCACCTTGAGTTTTAGGGGGGATGTTAGCGTATAGATTAGGCTAGATTAGCCCATTGGGCTTAGCCCAGTATACCTTCCTTGTACTGCACTCATATTACTTGTATTGCACACATACCTAGCCTATATAAGGCTCTCTTTTGTACATTATTTTACATACATCAATATACAGACTATTCAGTCTTTCTCTCACTTTATATTGTTAACAGAGATAACCAAGAAAGTTAAATATGCAACCACATTCCAATTTCAAATTATTTCTAGAAACATATTACCAATAAATATGCAAGAAAAAATACAGAATAAATGAGAGACCGGTAAATACCTGACTGTATTTGTATTACCAGATAACCCAGATAACAAAATGGCAAATCCCTACCTGCAAAACAATAAGAATCCAATTTTCAGCCAACATTCAAGAAACATTAATAGAAAAGAAGTAGTGCCGTGTAGAAAGTTTGAAACAGTGCAGTGTAGTGCAGATTTTTATGAAACTCATTGCATTAATTAGCTGACAAACCACCAAGCACTGTTGAACCACTAAGCTGTCCTTAGCAATGGGTTTGAAATTATGACCATGATACCCAGGAGTCTTCCAATATATATTAAAAAGACAGTTTTATTTATGATCACAATTAAGCTCTTTAAGATACATGATGCACAAATTATTCTGGATAGTGACAATAATAAGTTCTTAATTTTTTTTGTTCACAATAATAATAATAAAAATATGTGTAATATGTTTACCTTGATGAAAATGTTGTATCTTTGACCCCAACTCTACTATTCCTGATGCAGCCTAGTATTGGGAATTCAGTAATTCCCAAGGTCTCAACCCTCTGTAAGCCAAGAAAACATGATGTGAAATTAGCTGTAATGCAAATAAGGTCAGGTACACCTTAAACTGAATAATTTCCCACAGCCCCATCAAATTTCCCTACGACTCTTCTAGTCCATAGCAATAGCAACCCAACAGAGGCCCCTAAAGCTTCAAAGTGACACGAGTCCAAAGACTAATAATCAGTATGGTAAATGATTGTTACAATAATGCAGCCTAAAAAAAAACAAAAAACAATTGTACAATACTATCAACTATTACCAAAACTATCTAAATGTTGTTTTCTACAATATAAACCTATCTCACCATCAATACCAATCCCAATATCTAACATATGAATCATAAAAAATTCAAACCCATAACCCGTGCGATGCACAAGAACGTTACTAATTATAAAAATAAACAAATAAATAAATATGATATCCATAGAAATCAAAAGTTTAATTAGTTAATATCTTTAATTAGTTAGAGAAGAAAGTGGGTTTAGAAGAAAAAATTAGAAATATATTGTATATTAGAAATTGTCAGGCAAAAATTAGAAATATATTGTATATTGGAATCAATATTTGTGTTTTAGGCTGCGTTTGTTTTGGCTTCAAACGATTTCAGGAAATCCTTTTACACCCTTGAGGGTGTTTGGGTACGTATGAAAATTTGGTCAAACTGAAAATGTATTTTAGTTGACCGTAAAATAGAGAGCATCACAACTGAAAACCAGTTACAATTTTATTTTACCTTCAAACCATTTCCTCATCAGAAAATTTCTCTCCTTACTCACTCTCATCACTCACGCCAAGCCTAAGCCGAAGGACGGAGAGAGCTATCGCCGGTGAAGCCCAGATCTAGTCCCCTACCCACAGCCCCGCCGGTCTGATGAACCCAGCTAAACCCACCCCGATTTCACCACATCCAAGTCCCTGACCCACGGCCTCACCGTCGTGCCTGAAGCCCCTCTGCCGGTGAAGGTAGTTTCACATCTACTTCACCTTCGTCCTCTCTCTCACTCATCAGACCCATCCTTCTTCCACCCACGCCGTCACTGCCTTAATTTTTTTTTTTTTAATTGTAAAATAACATTTTTGCTTGGGTTTTGGAGGATTGGTGGTTGGGGTGATTCACGGGTTTCAGTGGTGGTGGGTTGGGGGTGAGTTTAAGCATTGATGGTGGTCGATTGGGGTTGGTGGATTGTTGGCTATGGTGGTTTGTGGGTTTCAATGGTGGTTGTTCCACAACGTCGCCGCTATCTCTCTTTCCCTCAATCTCTTAATCTTTCTCTCTTTGATCTCTGATTTTTTTTTTTTTTTTTTTTTTTTTTTTTTTTTATGGTGGTGTTTTGGTGGTTTTTGTGTTGTGTGGTGGTGGGTTTTGTGTGGATAGTGGTGGATTTACTGTGGGTGCTAGTGGATTTTATGATATAAAATTTGTTTGGAAGCTGAGAAAATGTGAAAATTTTGTAGGAAAATAGCATTTTCAGAATGTTACCAAACACTAGAAATCGTTTTCTGGACTATTTTCCATTGTACACCCAAACACCCGAATTTTAATTTCCTTATAGAAATTCACTTTTCCCTGCATTCATTTTACACTCGGAATTCGATTTACATCGAACCAAACGGACCCTTAAACACAATGATTGTTTTCAATGAATTTTTTCACAGCTTATTTTTTAGCCTATAATTTCTTGAATTAGTTGTAGTTTTTCCATTAGTCATTCTCCAGCATTTGTGATATAGTTCACTTCTTTGTTAAATCTCTCTTAAAGAAAGAATTATTGAGAATTGGCTTTGCATAATAAAATAGCATAAGCAATGTGATCATCTAGAGAAAAAATAAAGAATTAAGCTTTCATTGTGAAATAAGGTAGTAAACTCTATAAAGACTCTTGTCCAATGGGAAATGGGGGAAAATATTTTATAAACAGAGAAACATATATCCTAACGAACTCTCTTTGTTTTGGGGGGAAAGAAAAAACTATGGCTCTTAAATGACCAAGAATAGTTTTCTAGATTTGGATTCAGCATGGTTCTTAAACCAAATAGCAGACCAATTTGTTTAGGAAAATTAGGCCATCTCACATTGCACACAACCATGCATGATGCATAAATAAAACAATGAAAGAAGCATACACAAAACACACAAATACAACTGAATAAAGATGCATAATTGGAAGAGTAATTTTTCAAATAGTTGAACTACAACTAAAAAGTGCATAAACCAATGTTCCTCCAAAGCAAATCCTCCCACTTTTCAAAGGCAAAACAACAATGACAAATGATCCGCTACCTATTAGATTCAATAATCAATATACCAGCTTGGATCATGGTGAAGTCCCACAAAATATGTTTCAAAAATAGATATGAAAGATGAAAAAACACAGCTCTCTACTTTTTTCCTTCACTTCCAAATCATGCACTTTTTTGTTATTGGGATTTGCAAAAATCTTCTAAACTCAATATATTCGGTCCTCAGTTGGGCATGGTAGCAATCAGGAAAAAAGAAGAAGAAGTTCAGTAGTAGCTAGTGGCAAGCCCTAAGTTTTTATTATGAATCTTAAGCTTCCATGCTCTATCGAAATTAAATATACAAAATTTACCATCACTAACAAATAAATTTGGCAGAGGACGAAGCCAAGGTTGCTGAAGGAGGACATTGGAGAAGAAGCTTAGGTCTACAACCAAACAAAGAATCAAACAAAAACCCTCAAAAAATCTATTTAGGTTTCTTGAATCTACAACAATGCTCCACGACTCATGGCTTCTTTGCTTAGTTTTTGGTTTTTTAGGATTGTGAGAAACCAATCAGCAAAGGGAAAAAGTAGACTTACAATTATGAAGCGAAATTAAGAACCAAGGGAGTTATACACAGTAGCCATACCCTCTGCAACGGCTAGGACAGTGGTAGAATTGGTTTATTCGGTGATGCCTTCTTTCTATCTTGGACCTAATAGTGTGGGGATGGCTTCTTGGCAGGATTGATTTTCAATGTTGGGTTTTGCGAAAGGAGAAGGTAGAGTATAGAGAAGAGAGAGGATGGGCAGAGCGTAGGTCTGCATTTTGGAGGAAGGATAAGGCAGAGGGCTAGTTTTGCGTTAGGTTTAAGGGTCTATTTGTGTTTATGTTTTTTTTTTTTTTTTTTAATATGTGCTGATGTGAAAAATTGTGGGAGTTTCAAAGGTTTCGGTTATATATATATATATATATATATATATATTGATTACCCCTTTTTTAGAGAGTTTCAACCTATGGTGCCCGCTCCTAATGATAACTCTTTATCATCAAACTAAGACATTAATCAGTTTTTGGTATAGGCAGGAATTGAACCCCAGATCTCTTATACAACCATTAGAGATTTTACCAGTTAAGGTAATTGGAACCCACTATATTGATTATATTGATTACCTTTCATCCTTTATTGTTGTTGTTGTTTTTTTTTTTTTTTTTGGTGGAGAGAAGATGAGGCTTTGTTGAAAAAATATTTGGCCAGTGTGAATCAACTTCCATAACAAATCTCATTAGTCAGTGACCACAAAGAGTAAGCTAATGTTGACAATTTTGAAGTTTGTACAGCTCCAATTCTGCTGCTCATAATTAGAACTCTAGAGTCTATATCTGTGCCAATTCTGTATCATCTCATCTACTTGACTTTGGTAGTGTCTTCCAATCAAACAACCTCTCCCTATTTTAAAAAATATATATCTTTAATATCTATTTTCTTTTAATTTTTCAAGATTGGTTCTTCTTCTTTTAATTTTTTTTTTAATACTTCCATAATTGTTTCACTTTGGTCTGAATTCTTTTCAAAGAGTGGTTAGGTTCCTTATAACTCTCTCTTGATTCGATATTGATTTCATTTATTATTGATTTATTTCAAGTATAAATTTGTAGATTCAATACGCGATCTCAATTGCACTTTGTGTGTATTTTTTTTTTTTTTTTTTTTGGGTTTGTAGGTGGAAAGGCTAAGCCTTAGTTGATTTACGGTTTTAAGATGGTTATGAAATCCAAACCATTCAAAGAACCGTGCAAGAAAGGTTCAAGATTTTTAAGGTTAGACTAAGATTGTACCATGATGATTATAATTAATTTAATAATTATTTAAAATATAAATAAATAAATTAAATTAGTAACATACCAAATATATAATTATATTTTTTCATATTTTAAAATATGTTATTTAAAACATTGTATCAAACACATTTTTTGCATTATGATTACTTTAAGGTTTAAACACGTATTTTCAAAACATTTTTTAAACTATAGTTTTAACATCATTTTGAATAACAACACTTGAGCACCACTACAAAACATGCCCTTAGTTAACTTGTAAGTTACCTGTTTTTAATTTTTGTCTATTTATAATTTTAACGTCATTTCTTATATTTAAATTTAGGGTAATTTTGGAAGTAAAAAAAAAAAAAATGAACATAACATTTTTCTTTTATTTTCCATTTTGCATGTGGGTGTATTTTTTATTTATTTATTTTTTGGGGTTAAAAGGAACCTGCATTAAAATTAGATAGCCATGAAAGGCTTAGTAGTGGCAGAACACCTTACACAGTACAGACCATTAGATCATTCGCATCCGGTTTCTTCAAAAAATTCTCTTTTACCATCTCAAAACTTACTTTATCAATTATACCATACCATTTTATAACACACCCAATATCTTAACTTTTATTTTCCTATACAACACGTTAAAATAATATATCTACACAATAAAATATATAACCCAAAAAAGTAAAAGAGAGAAGTTTTGTTGAAATTATTAATAAAAAGCAAGAAAGAGACAATTAAAAAATGGTTTTTAAGAATACCCAGGGATGGAATCAAGATTCAAACTTAGGGGGGCCAAAGTTCTTTGATCAAGAATTTTAAAAAGTTGGAATATTAATACTAGAGGTTGAGATCGATGCATTATTAGCATTATTTTTTTTTTAATTTTTTTAATTTTTTTAATTTTTTTCTTTTTTAAAAATCAATAATAAGAATTTATAATTAAGAGTTTTGCAACTCAATTGACATGTTTTGATATTTTCAAGGTTTGACTGAGTTTAGACCAATTCTTTATTCTATACACATTATAAATTTTTTTTAAACATCTATTTATTCTTTTCATATAATTATATACCTAACATCTTCATAGTGCTATATATAAAAGATTCTAAAAAAAAAAAAAAACATACAAAGACTATAGTTAAAAGTTCAAATCCATGTCTAGTACTACTTTAATAAACCAACTAAAATAATGGTTAATCAATATCATGCACTAATATTCAGTGAAAAAAAGGGTGAGAAAATTATTGGTGTCTTGCTTAAGGATTTTTTTTTTTTTTTAATTTTTTTTATAATTACTTGGTTAAGGTTGAGATATCATAAAGATGTGAGATATTTTCCTTTCAAAAGTTGCAAGTTTGAAAAATTAGTAAAAAAAGAAAAGAAAAAGAGATCTGTTAAACAATCACATGATAATGAACGGTAACTTTGAGTCTTCAACTACGTAAATAATAAAATTTTTCCCATCGCTACATTAATTTAGTTAAGGCACAAAGTTTATAACCAATAAACTAATCACACATATGCTCTGGTGACAGTTTAGGTAAGGCACAAAACAGTAGATTGTTGTTGTTTCACAGGTGTATTACATTTATGCATGCATGCCAAGTGTGTTCCAAAGTTAATAAAACATTAATAATTAATAAAATTCTATCATTCAAAAAAATAAATTTTTTTCATTGATTAATTTAAATACACCAACTGATCTAAGTTGCTGGTTACACTAATTGGTGTGTGGATGGGGTGATTAGCAGCATAAGAGTTGTTTCCTTGACTATGGGGTGGAGTTATTCGAGAGGGACAAAGAGCTCTCTGTTAGAAACTGAAAGAATATGGACAGTCACCCAATGTGAGCATGTCTCTCTATATGCCTCAGATTGTAACATCTAGGAGTTATGAAGTAATGGTATTAGACCGTTACACTACCCTACTAAGTCCACTATCCCACTCAATATTAATAGAGTGGTGTGTATATAAACACCAAGAATGGTACCTATTGGACAATGAACGAATTTTACATTTCTCATAGTGTTTACAGAGTGTTGTGAGGCTCTTAGGTTGTGGGTTATGTTTGCATCGCTCTAGTAGTGTGCAACACCGTCGAAGAAACATTTTTGGTTTACAGATCATACAAACTGGAATTTAGAACGTGTTTGAATAGCTGGTCTACGTGGAGGCTGGCTTTAGACAGCGTAGAACAACCTCAAAGCTCCTGTGTGATCATCGGTTTAGGCCAAGAGAGGTATGCCGAAAAACCGATTACTTATATTCCGCTGCAAGTTTCTATTTCTTACATTGGTATCAAAGCGATTTATAGGTTGTTCTCGATGTCATAGGCATATATGATTAGTTCTTAATGCGTTTTATGCTTCTGTGATATGCTATGAATTTCTATGCACCTCACATGGCCTTCAATGGCAAGTTTTGATTCTGAGTATTTCGTGCCTTGAAATTAATATATGTTGTTTATATTACATGTATTAATATCTACCTTAAGTTTCGTAGCAAATCTCTAAGTGTGCCATGAGATATAGTTTCACAAAACTTAGAACACCGAATTTTTAATGACAAAACTGCTCTTATATGATTTTTATTTGCAAAATATGATTTCATATTATGAATCTGTGTGTTATAAGCTTTAAATTGATATATGGTACGTTAAAAATGGACTTGAAATGAAGAAGATATGAAACTTTGAAGTTTATGTCTGAAACTCATTTTTTGGCTGAAAGAATTTTGAAGGCTGGAGGTTGAAGACAACCAATTCCAACAAAACCAACTCTTTCTAGCACAGTGTACAGAGCTTGTTAGCTTTACAAAGGTTTTTCCTCTACATAAAGCACTACATATAGTCTCACTCGCCTAGTACAGTTTACATGGACTACTAGTATTACAGTTAAACGCACAAAAATGCAAAGTGAAATACATGCGTCTAACGTAACAAATATATAAATAAATAAACTTTTTGAGGACAGTAAACACAAAGCCAGAAACGGCTATGTTGTTTGGCTGTCATTCAACCTACATGAACATGAAATAAGATGGTGGTGCCATAAATTTTCTTGTGGCTTGAAAGTTTTCTGTTTGTTTTGGAATTGCTCTTAAACCTGTAGCATGCCACGTGAATAATGTTTCTAAATATCATGATGATTCATTATTCTCAGATTTAAAGGGCCACTACAATGATGATGCGGCTCTTTATTGGTGGTATATATATTTTTAAGAAATATTTAATGATATGGAATTGATTGATTTAATGTTGTAAATTTTTTAATTCCATTATTATTTCTTAGTGAAATATGGTATAAAAGATAAATATTATATTTAACGTGACAAAGCAATAATTATTTCTTAGTGAAATAATGAGATGCCTATATGAATTGTTCTCATGAGTTTAAATTGTGATAGCATGTTTGGCTTAATAGTTAATTAATAATATTGGTGAATTATTTTCAATGCATATATTTTCTAAATATGTTTAGAATTGAAATATGGAATAGTGGGAGTATGGTTGAGTTGCATTATCTCCCATACATAATTTTGCATGAATAGATTAAAATTAAGCTTAGGAATAAACACTAGTGGCGCAAGAGATGATTAACAAGCTTAGCGAATTTTCGATCTTGCGATGTGTGTTGATTATCTAAGTTTATTTTAGATCGAACGTCAAAATTTTTGAAATGTGTGTGTAATGTCCCATTTGTGAAATTTTGTAGTGAAATGGCTTCCAAAGGTATAGTTGCTGATCTCAATAAAGGAGAGAAACTGGATGGTGAAAATTACAATATTTGGCATCACAAAATCAGTATGTGCTAAATGAGCAAGAAGTCCTAGAGACTCTAACTCATTCGTTGAGTAAACCCGATGAGGGAAGCACTGAGCGACACTAACGTGATCTTACTACCTATGAAAGTTGGCGCAAGAAGGATTTATATGCGTGCTTTACAATGTTGAGCAGCATGCATAATGACTTGATTGGTGAATTTGAGCAGTATACAACTGCACAAGACATGTGGAAAGCTCTAAAGCTAAGATATGGAGGGACATCAGCCACTAGACTGCATGGCTTAACAATGAAATTTGATTCATATAAGATGCGCTCTGAACATACGATGAAACAGCATCTTAGGGCGATGTCCTCCATGATTCGAGAGCTCAAATCAGCTGGAAACAATCTTACTGATGAACAATAAGTCCAGGCAGTGATTCGTTCATTACCAAGTTCATGGGAGACGATGTGTCAAAACTTGACACATAATGAGAACATCAAAACATTTGATGATGTGGCTCGTCACTTGGAACTTGAAGCGTGCCTTGAAGCAACCAAGCCGATTAGTTCTGTGCACATGGCTGAGACTAGCTCGCGTAAGGCATCTAGGTCTAAACGCAAGCAACCTGATTACGCTCCTAGACAAGAGAGACCAACTGGGCCACCGCCTAAGAAGGCTAAGTTTGTCAAGCACAATACTAGAGGAAAGCATGCAAAGAAGGACAAGTCTAAGTTGACTTGTTATAATTGCGGAAAGAAAGGACATTTTGCTCGTGATTGCACTGAGCCAAAAAAGGTAACACCTAATCCTACATCTCACAATGTTTTTGTAACTAGTCATGTCCTTGTTGCTAATTCTGCTCCTATGTGGACTGTAGCCTCAGCGGCAACAGAACATGTAGTGAGAGATAGAGTGGGATTTGTGGAGTGCCATTGGATTCCTGTTGGGTGTAGAGACATCAAGGTGGGAAATGGAGCTAAGGTAGAGGTACTTGGAATTGGTACCTACAAGCTAGAATTGCGAGGTGGTCGCACTCTGTTGCTCCATGATGTGTTGTATGCTCCAGAGATTCGGAGGAACTTACTTTCCATAGTTACTTTGTTAAGACTTGGTTTCTGGTTTATTTTTGAGACTAATTATGTTTTATTGTATTTGGGAACAGTTTATTATGGCCGTGGTTTTATTTCAAATGGTTTTTTAATTTTGGATATTGAACATTATAATAATGATAGTTCAGTTTTTTTGACTTCATCTGATAATGCTTCTGAAAATTCAATTATATGGCATGCTAGGCTTGGTCATATAGGGCAAGAGGGGATGACTAGGTTAGCTAGAGAAGGCCTTATGGGCAATCTCGCTAAAGTCACTTTGTTCACATGTGAACACTGTCTTGTGGGAAAGTTAAAAAGAAAACCATTTGGAAAAGTCACAAGGGCATCTTTTCCGTTGCAACTAATCCACTCTAATATATATGGTCCAATTAATGTGAGGGCAAGGCATGGAGGTTTCTACTTCATCACATTTATAGATAACTATACACATTACGGTCATGTCTATTTGATTTCTCATAAGTCTGAGGCTTTAGATTGTTGTAGACGATACATGAGATTGGTTGAGAATCAATTAGACAAGAGCATTAAGGCTTTTAAAATTGATTGTGGGTGTGAATATCTATCTGAGCAATTTAAGGAGCTCTGTGATGAAAAGGGAATTGCAAGGCAGTTAATGATGCCTTATACACCGCAACAAAATGGTGTGGCGGAAAGGATAATCGAACATTGCTAGAAATGGTTAGGTCAATGATGGTGCAAGCAAACTTACCGATTTCGTATTGGGGGGATGCACTTTTGATTGCAGCCTATAACTTAATCGAGTGCCCTCTAAATCAGTATCTTCCACACCTTATGAACTATGGACTGGCAAGAAACCTGACTTGAATAACTTGCGGCCATGGGGTTCAATAGGTTATGTTCACAATACTTCTCATAGATATGGGAAGTTAGGGCCTAGAGGAAAGAAGTGTATCTTTATAAGATATTCCGAGCATTCCAAAGGCTATGTGTTGATAGGTGAACAACCTGGTGGAAGTGTGACTGAATTGGAGTCACGTGATGTTGATTTCATTGAAAGTGAATTCCCTAACATAGGTGAGGTTGAAAAGAACATGACTCTTTATGAAATGATGGATCAAGAAGGAGGTCCCCCAAGTAGACTAGTAGAGGACAAGGAAGAAATTCCTGAAACTCCTAAAGACAGTGGGAGCGACTCACAACCTAGTGGGAGCACACCACTAGAAGTTGATCTACAACAACCTCAGCCACGTAGAAGCAACCGCAGTAATATTCCTCGTCGTCGTTTTGAGATTGAAGGGGAAGCTTTCATGATTGCTTCACAAGATGATGATGAGCCAAAAACTGTGCAAGAGGCTCTCTCATCTTCTATTAGTGATGAGTGGATGAAAGCAATGAATGATGAAATGGAGTCTATGAGGACTAATCAGGTCTGGGATCTGGTAGACCTACCGTCAGGGCGTAAAGCAATTGGGAGCAAATGGGTTCTTAAAATCAAACGCAAGGCGGATGGGTCAATAGAAAGGTATAAAGTTCAATTAGTGGCAAAAGGATACACTCAAAAGGAGGGTGTTGACTACGAGGAAACCTTTTCTCCAGTTGTGAGGTTTGCCTCTGTTCGACTCATTCTGGCCATTGTTGCAAACTTGAATTTGGAATTATACCAAATGGACGTTAAGATAGCTTTTCTCAATGGAGAACTAGATGAAGAAATCTATATGGATCAACCTATTGGCTTTGTGACCAAAGGTCAAGAGCACAAAGTGTGCAAACTTAAGTGATCCATATATGGTTTAAAGCAGTCATCTAGGCAGTGGTATCTGAGATTTCATCAAGTTGTTCTATCTAATGGGTTTATGATGATCGAAGAAGATCACTGTGTCTACGTAAAACAATCCAAGGGAAGTTTCATTATTTTGTCATTGTATGTCGATGACATATTTTTGGCCGGTAATGACATGGAGATGATTATCGCCACAAAAGGGTGGTTGTCCTCTAACTTTGAGATGAAGGACATGGGTGAGGCAGATTATATTCTAGGGGTTAAAATCCTTAGGGATTGCTCAAAGAAACTTTTAGGTTTATCACAACAAACCTACATTAAGAAAGTTCTTTAGCGTTTCCAAATGCATAATTGCAAACCCATAGATACTCCAGTTGCAAAAAATGAGAGCTTAAGCCTTGATATGTGTCCTAAGACTCAAGAAGAAAAAGAAAAGATGGCTCGTGTTCCTTATGCTAATGCAATTGGAAGCTTGATGTATGCAATGATGTGTACTTGGCCTAATATATGTTATGTTGTTGGATTAGTCAGTAGATTTCAATCTAATCCAGGACTTGCTCATTAGAAAGCTGTCAAGAGGATATTAAGGTATCTAAAAGGGACAGCGGACTACGTCCTTTGTTATCAGGGTTCAGATTTGCGTATGATTGGCTATAGTGATGCTGATTGGGGTAGTGACCTAGATGAACGCAAATCTACATCTGGATATGCTTTCTTGCTAAATAATGGCTCCATCACTTGAAATAGCATGAAACAACCCTGTATAGCATTATCAACTATGGAAGCTGAGTATGTAGCACATTCAGCAGCTATTCAAGAAGCAATTTGGTTGAGGAGGTTCTTTTAGAATCTTGAGGTTGTCAAGGATGCCTTAGATCCCATTACGGTACATTGTGATAGCATGGTAGCACTTGCCTATGCTAAAGACTCTAAGTATCATGGTAAGACCAAACACATTGATATACGATATCACTACATTCGAGACATGGTTGCTCACAATGAAGTGGTTCTAAAACACATTTCTACAAGCCTCATGATTGCTGGTCCTCTTACAAAGCCTATAGGAAAGGATGTATTTCAGGCTCATGTTAGGAGTTTAGGGCTACGTAGAATATGATGATATGTTGTTTTTAGTTACCATTTATTGTACTCTTTTGGGATATTTTGTTTTAAATACATTTGATGTTATTCAATTAATAATATGTATGTTTACACACACATATACCATATGATGAGTTCTGTGGTATGAAAGGTATGTCGACAGGCTTAGGTCGTCTCACTCACACGAGCGATCACCTCTGGCACTTGAGTAGTGAGTAGAGATGGGACATTGTGTCATTCAATGCTTATGTAGCATATATAGATGGTTGACACAAACAGATGTTGCCTTAGTTGGGACTAAGATGAGGTCTATAATATATTTATCTTGATTAGACCGTACATGGATAGCCCATGATCCATGTAGCCTGTGGTTAGCCAGATGCGAGACCTTATTTGATGCCTAAGGTGGCAAGCGAATAAAGAACTCGAGTTAGGCGCTTGAGTAGTGACTAGTAGTGACTAGATGTTTTGTACGGTGTTTTGAGTTAAGACATACGCTCTTACTTAAGAGAACTCCACCGTAGCATGTATTTCATACTACATGTGCTTGCTCGACCAAAAGCGGAGGTGAGAGAATAAATCCCTGCTTCTTCACCGTGTGAGTCCCATGGATCTTTCATTAAGATCCTACTTGTGCCCTTATTACTTTTGACTATGTCTTGAAGCTGAGGTTTTGATGTCTGCTACTTTGGCATGTTACCTATAGCCATGTTTGATTCGGTCTAAAGGGACATTGCTGGGAAAGCGATTGAACCAAAGTTAAAGGACATGAGTGCAAAGGGAAGACTATTTTTGTAACACATCCTTATATTTGTGCTCACTGTCGACAAGTTATAGCACTTATGGTAGCGAAATAATCGTGAGTACATTTAGATAGTTATGATGGATCAAGCATAAGTCTAAGTATTAAACTCAAAAGGGGTTAGAGATGCTTGATTCGATGTGTTAATATATGTCTAAGGCATAACAAGACACTTTAGGGATGTTTCTATGTTGGCCATGGTATAAGATTTAGTATAGTGCTCCCAAATATGTTTTTTAAGTGTGCTCGGCGGTCGCACAACCTATTTGCCAGTATGAACGCACTGAGAAACACATTGAGAGATGGATAATAGGGCCATGCCCACAGTGGATGAGTGGGAGATGTTAGAAACTGAAAGAATATGGACAGTCACCCAATGTGAGCATGTCCCTCTATTTGCCTCAGATTGTAACATCTAGGAGTTATGGAGTAATGGTATTAGACCATTACACTACCCCACTAAGTCCACTATCCCACTCAATATTAATGGAGTGGTGTGTATATAAACACCAAGAATGGTACCCATTGAACAGTGGACGAATTCCGCATTTCTCATAGTGTTTATAGAGTGTTGTGAGGCTCTTAGGTTGTGGGTTATGTTTGCATCACTCTAGTAGTGTGCAACACCGTCGGAGAAACGTTTTTGGTTTACGGATCATACAAACTGGAATTTAGAACGTGTTTGAATAGCTGGTCTGCGTGGAGGCTGGCTCTAGACAGCGTAGAACAACCTCAAAGCTCCTGTGTGATCATCGGTTTAGGCCAAGAGAGGTATGCCGAAAAACCGATTACTTATATTCCGCTGCAAGTTTCAATTTCTTACACTCTCAAATGAGAGGTAGAAAGTAGGTAAAGATTATTGGGTTTTTTTTGTGATTTGCTTTGCTAGGATTTATAATTTTTTTTGTTATAATTGTTTTTTACTTAAACCATGTCCAATTTTTTTTTTTTTTAATTTATTATTTGAATATGTGAATTGTTTTGTAAATTTTCTTTGCTGTCCGAATTTGTAAATTGTCCAAATGTTTAGCTAAATGTTTTGCTTGATATTCTTGGGACAACCAGACAAGAGATGATTTGATAATTTTTTTTTTTTTTTTTTGGTTTCATGGGTCAGCTTATAAATTTTTTGGAAGAGGGGGGACAAGTATATTAATTTTAAAGCCAAAACTATATTTTTTATGCTAGTATATATACTAGGGAATTTTTTTTCAAAGGCTAGGGGGGGGCGTGGCCTCCCTCAGCCCCAAGGTAGTTCTGTCCCTGAGAATACCATTGTGCTACAGTAGCATCATATAAATAAGATGCTATTGTAGCACAATTGAATTTTTTTTTACAATTACAATACCGCATAATGCACACTTTTATGGTTTTGATGCTAAAATTCTCTAACATATACCATTTACAAGTTCCAATACTATTGCTCTTAGCATCCTCATTAACAAGAGATACAATATCAGGGGCAGGGGGGTTAAACAAAATAACAAAATCCTCTTACTGCGAGCATCCCCTCTTGGCCAGTCCATCAGCACACCTATTTGCTTCCTGGAAGGTGTGATTCACCCTGATTTGTTGGAATCTGCTGAGAAGGTACTTGCAGTCATTCAAGAGGGAGGAGTAATCCCTGTTAGTGACTGAATTAGCGAGAACAAGATCAACCACCACTTTAGCATCAAGTTCAACTTCCAGGCAAGCTAATCCCATCTGCAAAGCAAGCTGAAGCCCATATCGCAAAGCCCAAAATTCTGCTATAATACTTGTAGTGAATCCTATACTGCGAATGTACCCTCTGATCCAGGTACCTCTATGGTCCCGAATTAATCCTCTGCCCCCTACTCTCCCTGGGTTTCCAAATGATGCTTCATTTGTGTTAAGCTTGCACCGTCCATCAGATGGTTTATTCCATTTGACTTGAGAATTTACCATCTGTTTGGTTCTAAAGGATTTTCCGACATAGTACACATACTCAATGGCTTGCTTCAAACACGACTCATGAAGGTTAGGGCTTAGAGTAGTGTTTGTAAAGACCACTTTGTTCCTGTATTTCCCTAGGGACCAGATTGCGAAGGTGGACACTACTCTCCTCGGATATCCTTTCGCCTTAATTAGAGGATTGCACATGCAGTTGGCTTCAAGCCATCTATGTATATCTAGATTGAACGTGGATATCAAATCAACATGGACACCAATCTTTCTCCCGAATGAGCTGCAAAAGGGCAATCCCTCAACATATGAATGATTGATTCATTTTAAGTGTTACAGAGGGGGCACACAGCTTCACATTCTATGCCTCTCGACCTATGAAGCACGGGTGCGTTTCTGGATTCGGGCGTGGGACTCAGCAATTTTTGAAAAAGTAGGGTGCGGCGGGATGCGACAATTAAAAAATTATTAAAAATATTTTTATTTATATTTTCTATATATTTTTACTATTAAAATATTCTTAAAAAACACATTACTATGGCCTTGCTTCACAAAACAAAGAAAGAAGAAGGCAAGATACACAAAACAAAATACAAAACCAAAAAGAAAACACAAAAGAAACTACAAATATTCAGAATAAAATTGAGGAAGGACAGATTTAGGATGTTTGGGCCTCCTTCAAAGCTGATTTCAACTATTCCGGCATGATTCAAGACCGATTTCGGCTGTTTTGTTTGCCGGCCGATATGACCCGATTCTGTCGATACGGCGTGATTCTGGCCGAATAGGCCCGGTTCGGCACAAATTGAAGCCGAGTCAGTGTGAATCAAGCCGAGTAAGCACGAATCCGAGAAAAAAAAAAAAAAAAAAAGCTCAGAAGCAGCATCGACGAGTGGGCAGTCTCGTCGGATGTTGCACCCCGTGTTGGGCTGCGTCGGACTTTGGTGCGGCACCGTCCTAGCCGCGTCCATTAAGGGTGTGCAAAAAACCTACCAACCCACCAAACCCGACCTGACCCGACCCGTCGAGTTGGGTCGGTTCTTAGGGCTTGGTGGGTTGGGTTGGGTTACAATTTTTTTTTATAGTGGGTCGGGTTGAGTTTGGGTCATAAAATTACAAAGCCACCAAACCCGACCCGACCCACCTATATTTTAATACATGTTTAAAATATATTATATATTTAATAAATTTTTTTTAAAAAAACTAGCTGTAGAGCACTTCCTCGGTTCTTACTTCCTACTATCATATATAATATAAAGTCCTATTAGTTTTTTTTAATATATATTTAAATATATTATATAATTAATAACAAAATTTAAAAATTTTTAGATATATTTTGTTTATAACTGAGTTAGGAACTCATGTATATTTTGTTTATAAGTGAATTAATTTATATTTTGTTTATCAACTCAGTTGGATACTTAAATATATTTTGTTTACAACTAAGTTGGAATATTAGTTTATATATTAATGTATATTTTGTTTATCAACTCAGATGGCAAGTGTAATATATTTTTTTCTACTTAATTTAATAATAATAGTAATAAAAAATTGTCCAACCCATAGGTTCAATCCGACTCAACCCAACTCATGTGGGTTGGGTTGAGTTGGGTTAAACTTTTTTTTTTTTGACTTACCATAATGAGTTGGGTCAAAAAATCCCTTCAACCCGACCCAATCCAACCCATGCACACCCAGTGTCGGTGCATCACAGCTCCCGACACAATCACTTCCCTAACTGACACACTGTTATGGTGGCATTACCAAAGAAAGTGACAAATCCTTGGCAGTGTGTCAATTTTCCAGATCCAACTTCCCTTAAACCCAGCATTGTGCTCTTCCTCAAGTCTTGCCAGAGTGTATGCTGTTGCAATAATGAATTCCCCATCTTTTGAAGCTTTCCAGCCCATGGAGTCCCCTTTCTCTCCATATAGATGAATGGGCGTGGCAGGGATTCTTCCTTTTATACACGGTGGCAGATCAAATGAAATGGCATTCCAATGCCACTCACCTCCTAGTCTCACCTCTTCAATAGTAATATCCTACTCTGAATGATGGATCGGACCCTAAATTAGCTCTATGACCGATTTGCCCTTAACCCAGTTATCTGACCAGAAGCTTAGCTTAGAATTACTCCCTACATTCCAGCCTATCCCTTTCATGAAAACAGGAAACCCCTGTTTGATTGCTTTCCAGTTAACTGAACATGGAAGTTTGTTTGGATCCCTGGAATTTCTTCGAGCATGAGTACAATACTTGTTCAGTAACCCAAAGAGAATCACGTTCATGGTACATTTGCCAGTTCAATTTAGCTAGTAAGTCTACATTTTTGCCTCTGTTGCTTGAATGCCAAGGCCTCCTTCCTCTTTAGGTTTGATAATTTTGCTCCAGGCCACCATATGCATTTTCTTTTCCTCTTTAATTAGGTTTGAATTTTTAACAGTTGGAACGCTTTTAGCAATAGCATTCACATTTATTGTTTTATTTATTTATTTATATATTTGTATTATTTTGTTTAAGCCAAAATAGCCAACATATAATACGTCAAAACACTGATCTCTTCCACAAATAACACCACCACCACCGGCCACACTCAGCTTCTTCTTCATGAACCACTCTATCAAACAAAACCCACTTCTCTCTTCGACTCTTCCTTTGAAGCACTCGACTCCAGTCTTTGCTTCTCAGGCCTCACATGACACTCACGAGACCTCACCCAGGTAAGTCAAATAGTAATAGTAGATTGCAATTCTTGGGAAAATCAATTCTTTTTTTTTTTGAAAAATTGATTTCTGGGTTCGGAGGTGGCGGAAAAATAGAGATGGGTAATATATTTTTTTTCCGCTTTTTGTAATATAATATTTTTATTTGGCGATTTAGAAGCTAAAATAAATTTAGTTAGAAAACGCTAGGCAAACGTTGACTTAGGGTCTGTTTGGATTGAACTTATTGTTGCTGAAACTGAAAATTGAAAACACTGTTGCAAAATAATTTAAAAATGTGTGAATAGTATCGTGAGACCTATTTTTAATATTTTTAAATGCATGAACAGTGATGCTTCAGTACATGAACAGTACTGCTACAGTATGCAGGGAAAAAAAAAATCTGAAAACGCAGACTGAAAGACGCGTACGCCCAATCCAAACGCTCACTTAGTAATATATATATAATGCGTTTATGTACACACAAAGAGACACACTGCACGATTTTCTTATAATGAGTGTGCTTTTTTATTATTTTTAAGATATGGGTCTTATGAAACATTTTTTTTTTTTTTTATAGTATCTGATTTTTAAAATAATAATTCATGACCAAGGTTTGTGAGGTCGGTTGGTGGAAGTTACTAAGGTTTTTGATTGCTATTTATTCCTAGACATGCTTTCGTCTTGTGTGGCTAACCATTAGAATAGGCTGGCAATTCGAGATAGGATACTGCAATCGGTCATAAAAGGGGATTCAGCTTGTGCTTTATGCACAAGTGGTGGGGGAAAGAGTATGAAAGCTGTGATTTGTAAATTAGCTTTTGGGGTCTCTGTTTATCATATTGGGCACCGAAAGGAATTCTCTAATTCATTGTGGTACTCTGTTAGAACAGAGGAGACCATAGTGTAGGATATGTGGGAAGTTCAAGCTAGGGTGGAAGCCAAATGGTGCTACTGCAACTCAATCCTTCGCAAGGCTATATGTTGTATAGGGGTGTTTCTTTACTGTAATTATTAAGCCTTCTGATCAGTAGAATGTGACAGTGATTTTGGTTGTTGTTTCAGATAGTTTATTGCGGGTTGATTTGTGTTGGTTTGGTTCGGTTAGATGTGTGCTTGTTGTACTGTGTTCCTTTGTTAATAAAAAATTTGTCCATCCAAAAAAGTGTCATTTCTTTCTTACATGATTGCTTGGCTGCTGCTTGGACTTATATGAAAGAATTCGTTAATATTACTAATTGGATTTTAATTTGGAGTTAAAAATTCATCTAACACGGAACCTTCCACCATAATACTTGTTCTTGTAGCAAAGATGATGTACATGTACACAGACTATCTGAGGTGATTGTTGGTGTTTTGGGAGGAGGGCAACTAGGTCATATGCTATGTCAAGCAGCTTCGCAAATGGCTATTAAAGTAATGGTTTTGGATCCGCTTGAGAACTGCCCCGCAAGTGCACTTCCATATCATCATATGGTCGGAAGCTTTGATGATAGTGCTATGGTTCGTGAATTTGCAAAAAGGTTCTATTTTTATGAGATTGATGACATTTTTTTTTTGTTTTTTATAGTCAATAGTTTTTGTAAGTATATTCTTTTGTTATAATTTGGTAATAATCTGTCTATGTTCTTGGTAGATAGATGTGATGTATTGACTGCAGAAATTGAGCATGTTGATGTTGCAACCATGGAGATGCTTGAGCAACAAGGAGTGGACTGCCAACCTAAAGCCTCAACTATTCGAATAATTCAGGTATGCTTTTCTTTAACTTTGCCATTTGGTTATTGACCGCTGTATTGCAAAATATGAGAAAATAAGAAGTTGAATGAAATCATTTTCTTATGCATAAAGCTTTTTTCCTTTTGAGGAAATGCATTCTGTTTTATAAAATCACAAAAGTGGATCCTTGTGGATTTTGGTGCTACTTTAGATGCCCACCTTCCCTTAATCTTAGGTTTTCAGTCAAGTACTTTTCTGTTATAGGAAGTGTAGAAATGTCAGGGGTTACTTACTTTATTCCCCTATTGTCATTCATAACACAAGGACACAATGGAACTGGCATTTTAGATCTAATTCTGACTGTTTCTTTGTAGTTAGACTAAAATTGTAAGTAATCCCTTTTCAACCTATTTCTAAGATTAGTTAGCTATCTGCTAGAATTTCAATCCTCTCTCTTGTTATACTTAAATGAATAAGTTCATTCGTAATAATAGAGTGACTAAATTTTAGACAAGCTGTCAACCTACCACAACTCTCCCTCCTTTTCCCGCAGGCTTGAGAGTGACTGTGAACAATACATGACACTCAGCATAGACAAAGGCGGAGTTATTAAGATGAATAAGTAAGTGTACATATTAATTCATTGATTTTTTTCAATAAAATATGACTTTTAGTTCCATGATTCATGTTTTGGTTCTTACAGGACAAATATCTGCAAAAGGTTCATTTTTCTCGACATGCCATTCCACTTCCTGAGTTTATGCAGGTTTACCACTTTCATTACTATCTAACTGAAGGATTTAGCTAATGGTTTTTACCTTTTATTTTCACATATCCAATATGAGAGAAATTTTAATTTGTTGATCATGAAACATGGCTACCACAGATAGATGATCTTGAAGGTGCCAAGAGAGCAGGTGAGCTATTTGGCTATCCTCTTATGATTAACAGCAAAAGGTTAGCTTATGATGGGCATGGAAATGCTGTTGCTCTCAGTGAGGAGGAGCTCTCTTCCGCTGTAGCTGGTAACATGTTTAGTTATTAAAGATTTAAGTGCTATTATTATTGGGGTTTCTTATGTTTGGTATTTGAATTGTGTTATTAACCATGTAATGCTCCAATTATCTTTTTTTTTTTTTTTTTTTGGATTGGTATGTTGCACATGCATCTAATGGGTCTTAACCCATGGCCTTCACCCTCCATCAAACTAGTAAAAGCATGACTGCTTAGAGAAGCCATCCAGGCATACAAAAGGCGTAGAAAACTAGATTTCACAGTCAGCCTTGAAATTTTGAAGCCTTGAAACGTTTGACTATTCCCTTCCTTCCAAATAACCCACATAAGACATAGAGGAATAGCCTTCTAAATCTCTCCATTATCTTGTAGACGACTAAATTTCTTAGTTCGAAATAAATCAAACAAGTAAAATAGTTTCACAAGTGCGAATTTGTATTGATGATTGTGGTATAATTCTCTGTGTTTACAAAAGAGTGATCCTCCGATTCGATCTTTTTGCAAGACTTATTGATTTGGATTTGTGGTAATGTGATTGTGACTTGAACACAAAATATCCTTCAATTTGGTTGAGGGATGGATCAAAGATTGCTAAAACGGAATTACAATGAATTTCTGGCTATGAGCTTGTTAGAAATCCTTTGTTGTTCCTGTTCTTCGTGTGTGTTCTTGGATTTGTGGTGGAAGTTCTTCAGGGCTTTAGAGGCTTGAATCCGTAGAGCTTCACTGATTTGTGGTTTGTTGGCGTTTTCGGACACTTTAGGCTTGATTCCCGTAGACTTTTGGATCTAGGCAGATGATTTTGATGATTTCTCTTCGAATGTTCTTTGTATTCGAAGGTTGAAGTTCTTGAAGTTCTTGGAGGCTTTAGAGCTTGGTTCCGGCAGAGCTTCTGGACTTCTGAATCTTCTCCGATGCTGCTTGTGCTTCAGATGGCTTGATGTCCTCCTAAATGTCTTAGGAAGGCTTCTATTTATAGGAGTTTTGGGGTGGATGAGCGACACGTGGCGGAGTCTGATTGGTGACACATGTCACAATCTGATTGGTCCGCTTGGGTCATCGCTTACACAAGCGAGGTTGCTTAGGTCATCGCTTACACGAGCGAAGTTGCTTGGGTCATCGCTTACACGAGCCGATGCATGATTGGTTATTACATGACACTTGGCAAATTTCTGTTGGCTTCTGAACAGCAATAGTAAAACCTAGCAGCAGTATGTGGCACTTTGTAATTGGCTGTATTTTGTGGATTTGGTAGTGTGACGTGTCAGCTTGTGATAGGTCGGGAATTTTCCCTCTCTACAAATGCCCCCTCGAGACTCGTTCACGCACACAGTTTCAGAGTGTGGTGTGAGAATGAGTTTCGAAAACAGACTTTTACACTTGGTTCTTCAAATGAAGTAATTGAAGGTGGTGGAGCTTTCAGCAGGATGAGATAATTTCCGAGGAGTAGACCCACCCATATGAAAGGTTTTGATGAGACCGAAAAGAGGTCTGCGAGTATTTGAATGTACTTGCGTGACCGAGCCTTCTCAGCAGAGGTTAAGTTGAAGTAACTTCAGGAGAGTGTTTTTGGATCGTTGGCGGCGATCACAGGGTGTAGAAGATGGGGAAGATGCGAGGATGGTGGCTGGGTACAACATACAGAATCATGGGGCTAGCCTCGTGCTTTTAAGAACCGCTGGTGAAGTTATCTCAGAAGAGTGTACTTCGGATTATGGTGAGGCCATGTGGGAAAGTGATTGAATGCACATGTGTAATTGTTTCACTCAAGTTAAGTTGAGGTAATTTCAGAAGCTTATGGATTTTGGGGATGATGGTGTTGGTGGTGAAGAAGACGGGGATGAAGCAAAGCGAATGGGTGAAACACACACCACCATGGTGCTGGCCCTGTATGTTGCTTGGGGTCTGACAGTAAGTTATTGAATGTGCATGTGTAATGGGACCAAACCTGTTAGGTTCTAAGGTCTTAGGATTTTATGTATTTAGAACTCTAATTTGTAATGTTGGCAAACCATGATCAAAACATTGTATTTAGTCTTGTTTAGACTTGCTCAAAGTTGGTTTAATATTGTAAAGTTGGAATCGAGTGGCTGCAGAAGTATTTGGAACTTTCAGCCTGGCTCGATCGATCGAAGAATAGACTCGATCGATCGAAAATCGCACAGGTTGAATTTTCTGCAGAATTTCCAACTCAGCCCTACTTCATTAAACGTTTAGGGTTTTGTGTTTTTACCCTAGGTATATAAACTAAACCCTAGCCACGTTTTTGGAGGTTGTCCATATTGCTTTGTTGCTCATATTTGCTGTTTATGTGAATCTCTTGTGAGATCCTTGAGGAGCTTTCCTTCACATAAACTTAGGGTTTTCAAGGTAGAGATGATTTCAACATCTTGAAGATCATTACAGTTGCAACCATTGGAACTTAAAAGAAAAGCAAGCGGGGAGCTTGTAGCTGATTGAAGAATTCAAGAAAGAAGTAGTCCGTGGATTCGGAGCCTGCGCGTGGTCGTGTCAGGAAGTTTTACTGGTTGGTAGCATTAGAAAGTCGAGCGGGAAGCTTGTAGTCCTTTTGTAAGAACTTCAATTCTTTCATAGTGAATTCTGTTATGCCTTGAGGATCGGTGGGTCAAATCCTCCCCAGGTTTTTACCGAGTGGTTTCCTGGGTGATCATATCTTGTGTTTATTTATTTTCCGCTGCTTTATATCTTGATATGATTATTTGATTGTTTTAACCTAGAAATTGCATAATTTGACTAAGTAACAACTTGGCTAATTAATCTAGGCTACGCAATCTGTGTGTTTAAGGGGTCTAAATTTCTAACAAGTGGTATCAGAGCAGGTAGCTCTTTTTGTTTGAGATTTCTATCTCTGAGCTGATCCTTGACCCCTGCTGTCATGGATTCTTGGAAAATCTTCTTGCTTGTTATTCAACTTATCTACTTGTTGTCTTTGCCGTTTGTTGTTTTTGTTAAATCTTTCCTTAAGTATCTTGGCATAATCACTTGTGATAAGAATTATGTTTGTTATACCGCTTTAACCGCCTTAAAGGCACGTGATTCTTGTCTTTGGTATTTGGATAGTGGTTGTTCCAGGCACATGACAGGAAATAAAGGTCTATTCAAAACACTCTTTGAAGGAAAGATTGGGACAGTCACCTTTGGAGATGGAAGTAAATCTGTGATCAGAGGCATTGGTACTGTGGACATTCCAGGATTGCCAGTGTTTGAAGATGTTTGGTATGTTGATGGATTGAAGGCCAATTTACTCAGCATAAGTCAGATTTGCGACAATGGTTTAAATGTTCTTTTCACCAAGTATGAATGTGAGATACTTGATGGAGGAGGTGATTGTATGTGTGTTGGTGTAAGGACAGCTGACAACTGTTATGGAATAACACCAAGTGTAAACAACAAGTGCTTTAGTGCAAAGATAGATCAAGTTGATTTGTGGCATCAACGGTTGGGGCATGCCAGTCATAAGCAGCTAGAGAAGATTTCCAAGTGTGAGGCAGTTATCGGTTTACCTAAATTTGAGAAGATAGATAAGTGCATTTGTGGACCATGTCAGATAGGTAAACAAGTAAAATCCAAGCATCCGTCTGTGACTAGTGTTCAAACCTCAAGACCTTTAGAGCTGTTACACATTGATCTCATGGGTCCTGCCAGAGTTCAAAGTTTGGGTGGAAAGAAGTATATTCTAGTGGTTGTGGATGACTTTACTAGATATACTTGGGTTGTGCTTTTGAAGGATAAAGCTGAGGCTCCTGAGAAGATGATACATCTGTGCAAGAAATTGCAGGTTGAGAAAGATACTGTGATAGCCAGAATCAGAAGTGATCATGGAAGAGAATTTGAGAATACCAAACTGGCTACTTTCTGCAATGATCAAGGTACTCACCAAGAGTTCTTATCACCCAAGACACCGCAACAAAATGGGATTGTGGAAAGGAAAAACAGGGTTGTTCAGGAGATGGCACGAGTCATGCTACACAATAAAAAGTTGCCAAAGTCCTTCTAGGGAGAAGCAGTCAACACTGCTTGCCATACACTCAACAGGGTGTATTTTAGACCTGACTCCAAGAAAACACCCTATGAACTCTGGAGAGGGAAGAAACCTGTTGTCAAATATTTTAGGATATTTGGCAGTGACTGTTACATTCTGCGTGATAGAGAGAACCTAGAGAAGTTTGATACAAAGAGTGACAAAGGATACTTTCTAGGATACTCTTCCACCAGTAGAGCTTACAGAGTGTACAATTTGAGAACCAAAACAATCATGGAATCTTCAAATGTTGTGATAAATGATGAAGTGTGTTCAGAAGCATCTTCAGAAAGCACTGGTCCTGCTCAAGATAAGTCTTTAGAAGTTAATGATTCTCTTCTTACTGAGTATGTTGGGAAACATAGTGAGGAAGAGTTGCTGGTGTTGAATGATACAGTCTCAGTACCATCAAGCTCAGAACCATCCACTCCAGTTCATGGCACTCGACAGGTACAAAGTGAGCTCAGCCCTCCATTTGAACAGAAAGGTACCACAACATCTCTTGTTAAACGCCCTTCTTCTAGAGTGAGATTGAACCATCCTTCCACAAATATATTGGGTAGTCTGAATGATAATATGAGATTGAGATCAAAAGCCTTGAATGTGATCACTCACTCATGTTATCTGTCCCAATTTGAACCGAAGAAGGTAGATGAAGCACTTCAGGATGCTGATTGGGTAAATTCCATGCATGAAGAACTTCATCAATTCGTTCGGAATGATGTATGGGAATTAGTTCCTAGGCCAGAAAATGTAAATGTGATTGGAACTAAATGGATCTTTAAGAACAAGTCAGATGAACATGGCACCGTGATTAGAAACAAATCAGGACTTGTTGCACAAGGGTACACACAAGTGGAAGGAATAGACTTTGATGAGACCTTTGCACCAGTTGCAAGATTGGAATCCATTCGGATACTGTTAGCCATTGCAAGTCATCTAAACTTCAAGCTGTATCAAATGGATGTCAAAAGTGCTTTCCTAAATGGGATGTTACAAGAAGAAGTGTATGTTGAGCAACCCAAGGGATTTGTGGATCCTCACAGACCGAATGATGTTTACAAGTTAAAGAGAGCACTCTATGGTTTGAAACAAGCTCCTAGAGCTTGGTATGATAGATTGACTGCATATCTCACTGAGCATGGATTCAAAAGGGGATCTGCAGATACAACTCTCTTCATAAGAAAGGATAAGACTGGTTTTGTTGTAGCTCAAATTTATGTTGATGACATTGTTTTTGGTGCTACTAATGATTCTCTTGCTCATTCTTCTGCAGATGAAATGAAGGCAATGTTTGAAATGAGCATGGTTGGTGAATTGACTTACTTTTTGGGATTGCAGGTGAAGCAAACTGAGTCAGGAATCTACATCAATCAAGCTAAATATGCAAGAAATTTGGTCGAGAGATTTGGACTGGACAAGGCTGCTCATGCTAGAAAACCAATGGCTGCTAATGTGAAGTTGACAATTGATCCATCAGGTGAGTCTGTTGATGTTACTTTGTACAGAAGCATGATTGGTTGTCTCTTGTACTTAACTGCTAGTCGTCCTGATATCTCTTTTAGTGTTGGTGTTTGCTCTAGATTTCAGTCTAATCCTAAGGTCTCTCATTTAAATGCTGTTAAGAGAATTATCAAATATGTGAGTGGAACCTGTGATTATGGATTGTTTTATAGGAAAGAGTCAAATTTGTCTCTTGCTGGTTTTTCTGATTCTGATTGGGCTGGGAATGCTGATGATAGAAAAAGCACCACTGGGGGGTGTTTCTATGTTGGGGCCAATCTTGTAGCTTGGATGAGTAAGAAACAAAATTTTGTTTCTTTATCCACTGCTGAGGCTGAACATATTGCTGCTGGGAGTTGTTGCTCTCAGCTTCTGTGGATGAAGAAGCTTTTGAGTGATTATGGGATTCCTCAAGACACCATGGTTGTCTACTGTGATAATTCTAGTGCCATAGATATTTCTAAAAATCCTGTTCAGCATTCTAAGACCAAACACATTGAACTTAGATATCACTTCATTAGGGATTTAGTTGAAAAGAAAATTGTTATTCTTGAATATATCCCTACTGACCGTCAAAATGCCGACATCTTCACCAAACCTCTTGATGGGAGTAAGTTTGAGACTCTTCGTCAAGTCATTGGTGTACTTCGGTGTCCCTAGCCTCTTCTGGCTTTCTTGGTCCTTGTGCTTAATTGCCATTCTGTGGTGACCATTGTTCTTTGGTTTGTGTCTTTTTTTTTGTTCTAGGACTTGCATTGCATTACATTCATGCATTTCATTCTAGGATTTATTTGTTTTCTCTTTTAATAACAAAAATTAAAAAAAAAAAAAAAAAAAAAAGGGAAAAGGAGAAAGCAAAAATTATGTTAGACACATTTTTTTTCTTGATTTTTGAAAAACAAGGTTGGTCTATCTTGTGACACATGTCATGTTTTGTGTACCTTGTTTAACTTTGATGAACTTATTCATTGCACTTGACTAGTTGAAACTTTGTAGTGCATGTTGTGTGGGAAAGATGTGTATGGTTTTTAATCTCTTTGTCTTAATCATGAAGTCATATGCTATTTGACTGTCGGACTTGATTCTTTTGAGAAAGGCATAAATAACCATCTCACCACTGTTCACTAGCCAATCATGAACACTTTAGTGCATATCATAAGATTTTGTGTACTTGTTACACATGCACAAAAAGAACATAAGGTGATGCCTCGGCTTAATTACTTAATGCTTAAAACTGGTGTGTACTATTGGGCTTGATGCCATTTCACTTAATTCAAACCGGTGTGTATTATTAGGCTTGATGCCATTTCACATAATATATTTCAAATGCTAAGAGGCAAAATTACAAGAAACTTACATGATTGCAAGCTTTTATTCTAGGAGATGTGGGAGTTATATGATGTAACTCTTTAGGTGATAGTCTCTTTTGAATTCTATGTGATGAATTGTGTAGACTTTGTTTTTGATTACTAGACACATATCACCTCACATATATCTCAAGTTTTTGCTAGTATCACACACTACACAAGTTACTCGTTGTTAAACACTGTACATACTAGTATGTGTGTTTATGGTCTGACCAACCAAGTTTGAAAATATCTTGAGATTTGTGCACAACATTTTTGTTGCTTGAGAAAATTCAACGGAAGAATGATTGAAATGTGTTTTTGAGAAAATTTGGGTTCAAATTTTGGGTTTTTGAAAAATCATTCCATCTCATACTCATGCATGTTGTTTTTACAATTTAATGCTTTGAGGAGTTGTTTTAAAATCTAAGGTTTGCGTCTTTCAAAATTGGATTTTTTTCTCAAAATTTAGTGAGCTTCTGCCCATTTCGATCGATCCAGCCTGATTTTCAATCGATCAAAAAAGTGCTTTAGATTGTTCTAAAACGACTGTCACATTCGATCAATCGAATGTAATTGTCAATCGATCGAATATCGTGAAAAAGGTTTTTAAAAGGCACTTTTCTGACTTTTTCAAAGCTACTATTTCAAAACTTTTCAAACCTTTTTCCTCTCTCCGCGTGGGCAAGCTTGAATTTGTGATTTTTGTCGTTTTCCTCCGAAGTCTTTGCACAATCTCTCTCTCCTCAAGCCGGTAAGACCCTTTTGCCCTTCCTTTTGTTTTATTTTTCATCATTTCATGCATAAATTCATGCTTTTAAGGGGCAATTTTCGCACTTTGCTTTTTTGGTTTTTTCTTTTGATTCAAGCCATAATTGATGCAATTGATCATTGGGTTTTTGTGGGGACATGTTATAGACATGATTTAAATAGTTTAATTTGATCAATTTTGAGTTTGGTGTGAAATTGAAAAATCTAGGGTTTACTAATTGATCCGATTTGGGGATTTTGTGAAATTGAGTTGAATTTGTTGCAATTGGCTTGTTGGATTGATGAAATTAAGCATTATAAACTATGTTGTGTTTTGTGATGCTCAATTCATCATTTGGTTTTAAAATTTTTTTTTTTCAACTTGTGTTAAATTTTTGGGGTTTTTATTAAGAAAATCTCCTGTTCAAGCCAATTTTGTCAATTTAATTTCAATTGAACTTAATTGATCACGGCATTAGTACATGCATCATGGCATTGTATCTGCTCATGCATCATATAGATTTTAATTCTATTGTTTTTTTTGTGCTAACTTGCAGTCTGCCTTTGGTTGTGTTCTTTTTGGTTTTCTCTTTGTGTCTCTGTCCTTTCCTTAGCATCATGCCTAGGAAAACTAGAGCCCGTAGGTCTATTCATTCTTCTTCTCCATCCCCTCCTTCCTTTGACCGTGAGAAGTTTCCGAGTGAGAAAAACCAAGAGATTTTTGATAAGCTTAACCTTAGGAGACGGATATGGGCTGAGCGTTCTGTGTTGTTAGATGAACTCGATCCTGCCATTAGGGCAAACTTTGAGCGTCGAGGCTGGTTACCTCTGGTGGATGTTTCTGATCCTCCTCCACCTTCTGCCTTGATTAGAGAGTTCTATTCGAACATCTCTATCCGCATCTATGATTCCAACACTCTAGTTAAGAGTTGGATACGAGGCGTAGAGTACTCCATTACTCCTCAGGTAGTGGCTGATGCTCTGGGGGTACCATTGGTCCAGCATCCTGTCTATCCATATGATGAGTCTCCCGAGCTGAGCGATGTTTTGTCTTACATCACTGGTACTACTGTCCAGTGGGGTTCTGATCCTAGGATCACTTCTGCTGCGCTCTCTGGGTTACATTATCTTTTCTTTAGGATAGCTTGCCATTCTATCTGGCCCATTTCTCATGTGCACACCATTCCTCTTGAGAGGTGTGTATTTTTGTATGCCGTAGTTACTGATGCTCCTATCAGTTTTCCCCATCTTTTTCTTCGTTCTTTGAACGATGTTTATAGGAGTTCATCCTCTTCACATGCTCTTGTTCATCCTATTTTCATTCATAGGATTCTGCTTTATCTTGATCTTAGTGGCTTTCCTTCCTCTTAGCATGTTCATGTGATAGCTCCTATAGGTGCGTCTTTTCTTAGACAGAGGGCCGCTCATCTTCGAGCTGGTTCTAAACACCCTAGGTCTGAGCCCTCTAGTAGCGTACCTCCTCCTCCTTCTTCTTCTGCAGGTCTTGCTGGTGAGGATATTCCTGATCCAGTTGGTGATGATGCTGCTGCTGCTGATGTTCCTCCACCTCCTTCGGCCGACTTCGATGTTCGTCGTACTTTGGAGACTGTCATGACCGTTCAGGCGGCTCATGGTCAGATTTTGGTGGACTTGCTGGACGAGATTCGTGCTCTCCGAGTTGATTTAGCGCGTCTTCATTCACCCTCACCACCTCCTTTTGATGGCGACTTGTGATTGCTCTTTGGCATTCCGTCACAAAAAGGGGGAGTGGAGTTTTGACTTATAGGGGAGATTTTGTAGTTAGGGGGAGATTTTTGTTTCTAGATTGTATCTAGGTGCTTCACTCTGTATATCATTTTTTTTGGGATATTTATGTTAGGGGGAGTAACATTGATTGATATACATGTTATTGTTTATTGATTCTTGTTGATTTATGATTCACTACGTATTGATTTATATCTATGACTTGATCATTATGATATGTCTTTATTTTGTGTTGTGTGAATCTTCCAAGAATGTTATACCTGTTGTTTTACTCTTTTCTGTCACATATGCGTTTATGCGTTTGTTGAGTATTTCAGGAATATACAGGTTGATTCAACTAAGTTGCTGTCTACACTTGCAACTGATGGATAGTAGTTAGGCTGAATGTGATTTTATGAGCATTACCTTTGTAAAGGGCTTTTTATTTGTAAAACTTTGAGCTGTTAATTAGGGTTTTGTCACGGATTGCCAAAGGGGGAGTTTGTTAGGTTCTAAGGTCTTAGGATTTTATGTATTTAGAACTCTAATTTGTATGTTGGCAAACCATGATCAAAACATTGTATTTAGTCTTGTTTAGACTTGCTCAAAGTTGGTTTAATATTGTAAAGTTGGAATCGAGTGGCTGCAAAAGTACTTGGGACTTTCGGCCTGGCTCGATCGATCAAAGAATAGACTCGATCGATCGAAAATCGCACAGGTTGAATTTTCTGCAGAATTTCCAACTCAGCCCTACTTCATTAAACGTTTAGGGTTTTGTGTTTTTACCCTAGGTATATAAACTAAACCCTAGCCACGTTTTTGGGGGTTGTCCATATTGCTTTGTTGCTCATACATTGCTGTTTTGTGTGAATCTCATGTGAGATCTTTGAGGAGCTTTCCTTTACACAAAACTTAGGGTTTTCAAGGTAGAGATGATTTCAACATCTTGAAGATCATTACAGTTGCAACCATTGGAACTTAAAAGAAAAGCAAGCGGGGAGCTTGTAGCTGATTGAAGAATTCAAGAAAGAAGTAGTCCGTGGATTCGGAGCCTGCGCGTGGTCGTGTCAAGAAGTTTTACTGGTTGGTAGCATTAGGAAGTCGAGCGGGGAGCTTGTAGTCCTTCTGTAAGAACTTCAATTCTTTCATAGTGAATTCTGTTATGCCTTGAGGATCGGTGGGTCAAATCCTCCCCAGGTTTTTACCGAGTGGTTTCCTGAGTGATCATATCTTGTGTTATTTATTTTCCGCTGCTTTATATCTTGATATAATTGTTTGATTGTTTTAACCTAGAAATTGCATAATTTGACTAAGTAACAACTTGGCTAATTAATCTAGGTTACGCAATCTGTGTGTTTAAGGGGTCTAAATTTCCATCAAGACCGACAGACATTAAGTTGAAGTAATTTCAGAAGAGTACCTTCTGAAATACTTCAAGCTAGATTTAAGTTGGAGTAATTTCAGAAAATGTATTTTGAGGTACCAGCAACGATGACCTTTGAATCCCATAGTGGTGGGAACATGGAATAAGGCTCTGGTAACCATTTACCGGCCCCAAAGGCTAAACTCTGATAAGCTGGTGCCTTGAAGGTTGCCTCAAATGTTGAATGGAAGACAATTTGTAGGATACCCCAACACTTTTTACCATCTTCACTTACTGCTACTTGCTGGAAAAGCACAGAAAAATGAAAGATGGAGCTAACTTGTGATTTTGGTCTTAGAAACCAGCCAAGTTGCTGTTTGTTCCGAACCACTGCTTCTGTTGGGAGACCAAGCAGTTGGAGAGAGACTACAGGAGACCTGAGGTTAGGAATAGGTGTCTTTGCTGGACTTGGATTTCCTGGCCAACCAAATCCACGGAAGCATGGAAGGTCGATACAGGCCTTGTTATGAATAATTTTATGGACAAAGGTGGTCGTTAAGTGGAGAAACAAAATTTTTTTAGCTCTCAAAACTACAATGATGTTGTGAAGAGGGTTTCTACCGAACCATGAAAGGGTTGATTTCAAACTGATTATGAAGCAATATTGGTTGCTAGGTATTGAGAATGATGAAGCCATAGTGAGAAATGGCTGTGAGAAGGAGGACCTGGAAATTTGAAAGAAGCAAATCTTCATTTCATGACTCAGTGTGTTTTTCTGGATGAGTTTTTGATGAATCCGGCCCTTCTATTTATAGTGGAGAGACGAAGAATGGTGGATGGTTAGTTGAGAATGGCGGATGTGAATTTTTGGTGAGACCGGTGGATGAGAATGGTAGGTTGGAGACCGGTAGAGAACGAGAATGGTAGGTGAGAGAGATGAAGAATGGTAGGTTGGACGGGTGACTCGATGTAATTTCAAATTCGAGACACACTTGTGAGAGTCCATCTGTATTTTGAAGGGGAAGCCCTGATGGAGTCTGGAGAATAACCTTGAGAGGGTCCAGACCAAGTGGATGAATCTCAAATTTTGATATTGAGAGCTTTAGTTTTGGACATTGTCAGTACTTCGGAGATGTGAGTTAGATTGGTGATTTTCAAGTCACGAAAAACTATGCAAGACAAGTCTGGCTCGAAAATCTTGGCTTTGGGTTGATTTCAACACAAAAGACAACTATCTTGGAATTGAGTTATTTGTGCAATTTTCGAGTCTCAAATGATGGAACGGACTCCAAAATTGGAATGTACGCGAAAAATTGAGCAAGATAGGTCCATCTTAAAAATTTTGACTTTCGGTCAACATTTACGCAAAAGTCAACTTTTTGGAAATTGGACGTTAGCACAATTTCCGAGTTTCGAATGGAGAAACGGATCTCAAAATCGGAATGTACTCGAAAAACTGAGTGGGACAGGCCCCTTTTGAATATTTTGACTTTTTAGTCAAAGTCAAAGGTCAAACTTGGTCAAGGTATTTTTTTTTTTTTTATCTCTGTTTTTTTTTTAGTCGGTTCGGACCGGGTCAGATTTTCGGGTCAAACCGGTCCGGTCTGGTCAAACGGGTCAGATGAAGTCATGCATGACGTCACAGAGCTGAGCGTGTGGCGCGTGCACGCGCGTGAGGACACGTGTGGCGAGTGTACGCGTGTGGCGCGTGCAGCGCGTATAATCTTGAGCGCGTAGCAATCTGCGTCGGCGCGTGTGAGCGCGTGAAGTGACGGTGATGATCATCGGAACTTCTGGCGGAGAGTGGCGGCGCGTGGCGGCGTTTTTGGGCCTGAAATTTTGGGGTTTGGCCGATATGAGGCCGTAGAATCTGTTGGTATTATCTGTTTTCTGAAATTGTGGGCAGATTTTCACAGATTCGAGAAATTAAACAGTTGGTTACCGAGAGCTTGTGGCGGCGCGTGGCGGCGCCATTGTTGATCATCTTTTTGGGTTTTGTAGATCGAGGGCCGATGGATCTAGTGGTGTCATTGGTTTTGTAAAAACTTCCTCGGATTTGTGCAGATTTAAATGAGAAACCTGTAGGTCGTTGGGAGTTTTTTGGCAGCTCGTGGCCAACAATCTGAACATGGATTTTTCAGTTTAGGCATGTCGAAGGTTGTAGAAGACTTCTGTGAGTTTGAATTTTGTAAAATCCTGTCAGAGATTTTTTAGAAATCTAGAAGAGGAGTCGGCTGGTATTGTAGGAATTGTTGCCATTTTGGTCTACTTTGGCGGTGGCTATCCTGACATTGTTTGACAATGGTTAATCTGCAATTGCTTCTGCATTCAAGGTTGGTGCAGTTTTCTTTGACTATGAGTGCATGAGTTGCAAAGTCTGACTTTGAACTCCACAAACCTCTCTATATAAGGCCATCCGGGCATGAACTAAATTACACAAGCAGAGTTTCTGTGAGTAACATAATACTCTGAAGTGTAGAGAATTTATGCATTCTCTTCTTTTTCTTTTCCTTTTATTTATTTATTTATTTATTTATTTTAACATACTCTGTTTGTACTAACTTTTTTTTTTTTTTTATTTTTTTTTTTTTTAACAGGCTAGAGATTACAATTGAAGCTCTCTCTTTCTCTGTTTTTTTTTTTTTAGACGTGCTGTGAGATTTTCTTCTAACAAGTTTTTTTTTTTTTTTTTTTTTGTTGTTGCTTGTTTTTGTCATGCAGCATGCTTTCTTTGGCAATTAAGCCGCACCAACACTTGTCTTTTCAACGCAGCCATCTCATGAGTTTTTGCAATATAGCCACATCAAGAGTCTTTTCCATGAAGATATGCCAGCATTTGTCTTTGTACTGAAGCCATGCCAACATTCATTTTTGCCATGAAGCAATATTTGCACTTACATATGTCATGAAGTCGCACCACCATTTGCACTGAAGCCGTGTCAACCTCCATCTTTACCATGTCAACACTCATCTCAGCCATGAAGCCGTGCCAACCTCCATCTTTGCCATGAAGTCATGACAACACTTCATTCGCACCGAAGCTGTGCCAACCTTCATCTTTTCCATGTCAACACTCATCTCAGCCATGAAGCCATGTCAACAATTCATTTGCACCAAAGTCGTGCCAACCTCTATCTTTGCCATGAAGTCACGACAACACTTCATTTGCACCGAAACTGTGCCAACGCTCATCTTTGTCATGAAGCCACGACAATACTCCACATTAGCACTTGCACTCGCATTTGAAGTTGCACCCATATTTGCTTTTATAATAAAGCTACAACAACATCAATTTTTAGAGGCAACATAGCTCAGACATCGAGGTGCATAGCACTGTAGCTAGACATCAAGATTTCAAAGATGCCAACAAGACGTTGAAGATGCAAGGAAAGGCCAACAAAACCTTGAAGATGAGGGAAAGAATGATGCCAATACTTTGAAGATGTCAGAACATGCCACCAAGAATTCGACACTGCATGAACATGCCCATAGAGGAGAGATGATGCAACACCGACTTCGGATATATAATCTATCATCATTCTGGAGGAAGTTGACGTCATCCAAATTTCAGAGACATGATGTAAAACGACACCACTCAGAAGGGAGATGATGTGGTTCGAATTTCAGAGCTATGAAGTGGCTCAACCTAGAAGAGAGACGATGTAGCTTAGACTTGCAAGGTACAAGAAGATGCCCCCAGGAGATAAGTGATGCAAAACATACTTCAGAAATGTGGGAGAGTGTCCATAGAAGATAGGCAATGCCATGCAGACTTCATTTCTTGCAAAAGTGGTTGAAGATTTTATTTTGCTCCACAACCAAGAATCAACTTACGTTCATCATCATTTCAAGGATAGCTAAGCAACATCAACTCCTTGCAGTCTTCATCTTCGACTACAATGATCTTCGATCATCCTATTGAGTAGTTGACTACCTTCAAGTAATGTCTTGCTGACCAAAGGGGCCTTAAAAGCATATTGACAACCATTGCAAGATTCTTCAAGCCAGACTGACAATCCTTCTTCTTTTCATGTGACTGAACTTAGTGACAAGCACAAAGCTGCCTACGTACCCCGGAGAGGGATCAAGTCATCACGTAGTTCAACATAATTTTTTTTTTTTTGATATTTTTTTTTGATGATTTTTTTTTTCTGATATTTTCCTTTTGGATGATTTCTTTGTTTTTGTTTTTTTTTGTTTGTTTTTGTTTTTTTTTTTTGTTGTTTTTTTTGTTTTTGTTTTTTTTGTTTTGTTTTGTTTTGTTTTGTTTTGTTTTTTTTTTTTTTGGTTGTTTTTTGCAAAAAGGGGGGCTCAGTGTGTAATAATGGGTATCACCACTAATCGAACCCGTGACCTCTCAAGGGCGGCTTGGGCATCCAACCACTACGCCACACTAGCAATTGATGACATAGAGTGGGATTAATTCCTTCTTATTGGTACGCTTTCAGAGGTAATGGAAAGACATCATGTACTCTTGCAGCGTTATAGTGGACAGTTTAAGCTCTTGCCAAGGAGCAATCCTCAATTTTCAAACATAGAAGCGTTTGAGGAACTTCCCATTGATGGGGCCGATCCTTACACCATCATTATCAATCAACTTGTAAGCTCCATTGGTGTAGACTTCTTGCACAACATAAGGTCCATTCCATTTTGAAGTGAACTTATTGCCTATACGATGAGTTGTGATGATAGGTCTTCAAACAGCAAGGACTAAGTCACCAACTTGGAATGATCGTGGTTTAACTCTTTTATTAAAGGCGCTTGAAAGACGAGCTTGATAGCACTCAAGACGTTGTTGGGCCTCGAGCCTTTTCTCATCAAGTGCCTCTAATTCTTGCAATCTGAGCTTGGCATTTTCTTCTCCAGTCAATCCTTCTTGAATGGCAATTCGTAATGATGGGATTTGACGTTCCAAAGGAAGGACGGCTTCCACTCCATAAACAAGAGAATATGGTGTTGCTTGAGTAGGCGTTCGAAATGTTGTTCGATATGCCCATAATGCTTCTCCGATTCTTTCATGCCAGTCCCTCTTTGTTTTGGATACCACTTTCTTTAACAAACTACCAAGCGTTTTGTTGAATGCTTCAGCTAGTCCATTTGCCGGGGCATTGTACATGGAGGAGTTGTATTGTTTAAACTCAAACTTCTCGCATAATTCTGTCATCAACCTATTGTAGAACGGCTTTCCATTATCAGTTATGATATACCGCGGGACACCATACCGATAGATCAAATGAGTTTGAATGAAATTGACCACCGTCTCTTTTTTCACTTCCCTAAGGGGCACAGCTTCCGCCCATTTTGAAAAGTAATCAGTTGCAGCCAAGATGTATAAATGGCCACCGGATGACTTTGGTAATGGTCCTATTGCATCAAGCCCCCACGCATCAAAAGGCCAAGAAGCTACAGTTGGGTGTAGAGGTTTTGGCGGCTGGTGGATGAAGTTCGCATGATACTGACAAGCTTCACATTTCTTAGCGCACTCCATGGAATCTTGCACCATTGTAGGCCAATAGTAACCCATTCGTTTGATCCTATAATGTAACTTAGGACCTGACTGATGTGCGCCGCATATTCCTGAGTGAGCCTCCTCTAAGGCTTGTTTAGCCTCCTCTTTTCCTAAGCAACGAAGAAACAATCCATCAAATGAACGGCGGTAGAGAGTGTCTTTATAGTAAATGAATCGAGCAGCCCTTCGCCGAACTTCACTCCTGTGGCGTTTATCATCCGGGAGTCTTCCATGTTGAAGGTATTCAATGATTGCTTGTCGCCAATCTTCTTTTTCAACAAGGCATACCGAAATAATGTTGGCTTGTTCTTCTTCTTCTTCTTCGATCACGAGAGGTACCACCCATCTTTGGGAAATAGCAACTTTGGTGGTCTCTTCTTGGGATAATGCCAAGGCGGTAGCCAAATTAGCTAAAGCATCGGCCTGTCTATTCTCCTTCCTTGGTATATGCTCCAATGTGATGGCCTCAAAATTTGTTAGCAATTTCTTCGCATATTTGCAGTAGGGGATGAGGTCTTCCTTCTTGACGTCATACTGCTCCAAGACTTGGTTGATAATTAATTTGGAATCCCCAAAGATCTCAAGTTGTGATATGCTCATCTCAATGGCCATTTGTAGACCAAAAATCAATGCTTGATATTCGGCTACGTTGTTAGAGCAAAGTTCGCTTAATGAGAACGAGTATAGAAGTATTTGCCGTTGTGGAGAAACAAAAACTACACCTGCCCCCGCTCCTTCTCGACGTGCAGCCCCATCGAAAAACATCGTCCATGGTGGCATTTCCTCAATGTAAAACACGTCTTCATCCGGAAAATCATCGGAGAATTCCCAATCAGATGGAACTGGGTGGTCAGCTAAGAAATCTGCCAATGCTTGTCCTTTGATAGCTTTTTGTGGAACATATGCAAGGTCATATTGTTGTAGCAAGACTGCCCATCGAGCTATACGACCCGAAACCACTGGCCTAGAGAGGACATACTTAATCGGGTCTGCTTTTGCTATCAAACGAACCGTATATGCTTGCATGTAGTGCTCTAGTTTATCTATAGCAAAGAAAAGAGCGAGACACATCTTTTCAATAGGAGAATAATTTAATTCAGCCCCATTGAGAGTTCGACTTAGATAATAAAGGGCTCTTTCTTTCCCCTCTTCATTTTCTTGCGCCATAAGAGCACCTAGAGACTTTTCTTGCGCTGCAATGTACAACACTAGAGACTTTCCTGGAATAGGAGCACCCAAAACTGGAGGATTTGATAGGCCACAATCTGAATGACCCCTTGTGATTAACCCTAATTAATTAATTTAGCCAAGTAATTAATTAATCAATTAATCATGCAATTATATGGAAGCACAAACAAATCACCAATCAACTAAAATATGCAGCAGAAAATAAATAACACGGTGATTTGTTTACGAATGGGGAAAACCCTAATGGCAAAAACCCCACCGGGTGATTTTCAGGTCACCACTCCCGAAACTCCACTATTATCAAATCAAGCGGTTACAAGTAAAGGAATCCCAAGTACCTTACCAACCTACAGTTGAACCCTTACCCCAATACCCAATTGGACTTGATCTGTAGCGACAGTTCCCACCTTTGATGCACGGCTCCCAAGTACGTGACTAACCAATGCGCGGATCCAAGTACGCGACTTCAGAACACCAACTGAGGAAGAATGGTTGGCTGCAAAGTTCTTCAGATCATCCTTTATGATGAATAACAGGAAGATGCTTGGTTACAAAACCCTATGGTGCAAATACACAGCAACTTCTTGATGGAAGATGAACTAGGTCAAGAACTTCGTCTGTTGATCACAATTTGCTTAAACAGAGATTGCTCAATGATAATGCAACTTGTGTCACACAAAACGGCTCTTAAAATAATCCTTTTATATGTTTAGGGTTAGAAGAAAAGAAGGCCCAAAAACATATTCACGGATCCCAAGAAAATCATATTGGAAATCTGACTTTTTAAATCTCGACAGATAGCAGGTGTCGAGGTAGCTATCGAGAGGTGTCGAGCTTTAAAAACTGTGCACTTCAACTTGCTTTCTCTTGGACAGACTTGATGACTTCAACACTTGACCTTGAAACATTGTTTCTTGAAGTATTAAAAACACCTAGAACTACCCAATTACAAGCAGAGTGCGTTTTGTCAAAGGATTAGCCAATTTACATAACTAAGTGACATATGTTCTTAAACAAGTTAAAACATATATGTCCTAACAATCTCCCCCTTTGGCAATCCGTGACAAAACCACAACAAACAAATGAGCATATGAGAGAAGTCATAAATCACTCAACTCATATTCACTTGTTGAATACAATAAAATCTATCCTAACACAAACTCTTGAAATACTTTGCAAGAAGAGAGCTTATGATAAGTAGACTTTGACAACCTGTATTTCTGAAACACTTTAAACAAAACTCATCAAGGCATCTTGTGTGAAACAGAAATAATTAGATTGCATACAAGTATAAAGAACATGTGTATAAAGATAGAAAAGAAACAACACATGAAGAGAGAGGTGAAAGAAACATACATCAACATATATAAGAGATAAGATAAGTACAATGTATGTAAAGATGGTCAAAGGACCTCATATACAAGACCAATGTATCTAAGAGATAAGAAAAAAATACATATAGCCTCACTACATCCCTAAAAAAAAAATGACAACACTCCCCCTATCAAAAATGTCCTATACTAACTCTCCCCCTAAGATGACTACTCTCATAGTCCAAAACTACTCCCCCTTTTTGTCACGAGTGACAAAGGGTAGAGTGTCATGTAGACATCTCATCGGCAGAGCTAGCATCCCCATCATCAACATCCTCATCATCCTCATCATCCTCATCATCCTCAGAATCTGAAGCTGCTGGTGTAGGTGGTGAAGGAGTAGCCTCTGGAGCAAATCCACCCATGGTCGCCTGCCGTCGTGCAATACGACCAACACGAACATTCACCTGATACAACTCAGCAGAGAGTGTATCAAGGCGAGTGTCCATGCGCTGCAGCTGCGCCATGATATCACCAAGGGATACATCGCTCGAAGAGGAAGAAGGAGCAGATGTAGATGAAGCGGATCTGGATGGCGCTGAACGGGAGGGAGGAGTGGCACCTGGCTGTCTCGACCTAAACTGCGCCTCACTACGTTTTACGGTAGCGGCATCTATGGCAGATATGTGTGTGAAGTGGTCGGACACAGGAAAGGGGACGGAAAAATGGCGTAGAATCCGCGTGATAGCAGAAGGAAAAATGAGCTTGTCACGGGATGCCGAGTCAAGATAGACCTCTATGATAGACTGGATGAAGTGAGAAGGGAAGTCTATGGTAAGATGCTCAAGCAAAGAAAGCAAAAATCGAGCACGAGGCTCTGTGATAGAGTTATAGTGAGAAAGAGGATGGAGAACAAAAGTCATCACCATGTTAATGAATCTAGGACCTTTAGCAAAAGGCCTACATGATGTGAACTGATGCTCACCCCAATCAGCAGGGCGCTCACAAAAAGCAGAGATGAGCTCATCTTTGGACACAGTCCTCAGACGCTCACAGGAGGGGTAATCAGGAAACTCTATCCTAGGTACCCTAAGCACATCCGCAACAAGCTGCGGTGTGACAGGGATACGCATACCTCGAACGCGAGTAACAAAATGAGGTACTGAAAGATCAATCCCGTGCATGTTGGAGTAGAACTCCTGTATCAGCACGAGAGGGCAAGTGACCGGGATGTCACACAGTGACCCCCATCCCCTACTGTGGATGACAGAGGGAAGGTCAGTGTCGGCGAAGTCCGCCAGAATGACTTGGCGTTCCGAATGAACACCTCGTCTAGAAAAGTTCTCCGAAAATGCCTTATGGGCATCTCCATCACGGAACCGAAGGTCAAAGGGAGCAGAATCAGAAGAAGTAGAGGCTCCAGAACGCAGAGCGTTCCGAGCAGGAGTAGATTTACGTTTAGGTGCCATAGACACGACTAACGTAAAAAGAATGAGAAAAAGATAGAGAGGGAGACAATCAGAAAAGTCCCAACACAGTTCAAATATATCAAATATGTTGAACAACAAGTACGTATGCATGGGAATGCATGAGCATGTGACATGCAAAGGAAAAAACATCATGGGCTCAGCCCAATCCAATCCTAGTAGCACACAAACATAAAGCACACATCTTAATGCATGTAAATATTGTTAAAATGCAAATGAAATGCAATGTATGACATTTTGAAATCATTTAAGTACAAACCTAACCCAAAATTTCAAGAAAAACTCAACAATTTTGAAAAACCCCAAATTTTTATGAAAAATCCCAAAAACTAGGTTTTCAAACATGAAATGCATGAAAAAGGAAGAGAAAAGAGATCTTACCAAGTGATTGAAGCAAGGAATGAGCAAGATCCAAGTGGGGTTGAAGATTTGAGTGAGAAAACCAAGTTGGGAAGTTGAAAAGCCACTGACAGATCGAGAGAGGTCGAGAGAAATGAGTGAAAAATCGCGATCTGCACTTAAATAGGCACCTCAGTAATTCTCGACAGCTGAGGTGTCGAGAGGTATCGAGGAAGCTGTCGAGGAAGGTATCGAGGAAAAATGCCTTCGACAGATGAAGGTATCGAGAGGTATCGAGGAACAAGGCAAATTGCAGATTCAAGAATCTCGATCGATCGACAAGGTATCGAGAAGCTGTCGAGAAGACAGAAGAAATCTCGATCGATCCACAAGGTATCGAGACAGGTGTCGAGAAAGAAGACACAAACAGCATAAGTGAATCTCGATCGATCCATCAGGTGTCTAGAATCTATCGAGGGGACAGAGACTTTCTCGATCGATCCATCAGGTGTCGAAGAGGTGTCGAGATTGCGATAAGAAACATCTTGAGAAGCTCGACAGATGACAGGTATCGAGAAGGTGTCGAGCCAGCAGTAAAAACCAGTTTCTCGAGAAAGGATAAACACAAACATGAATGCAATCCACACACATCTCAACCAAAGATCCACTCAACATATAAACCTCTCAAAAACATCTCTCAACAAGAAAATAAGCACAAGGATCATGCAAAACACACACACACACTAAACAAGTCTAACCAATTTTATATTTCAAAAACAAGTTATGACAGCTTAGTGAGCATACATTAGCACATGTAAAACCTTTGTGATGGCCAAATCACATTGTACCTGCACATGTATCAAAAGTAGCAAAGAATATTGCGTGTTGTGTGTGAAAAACATCGCAAGATTGCATATGTGTATACATGTTATGACGATCTGAGATATGAGAAAATAACTTTTAACTCACACACAATCATAACTGTTTGATGGGGACTATTACCTTAGAGGTACATCCTATAACTCCCACATCTCCTAGAATACACGCTTGCAACCATATTTAAAGCATTTTTAATCTTTTTGCTTTTTATTTTCTTTACATATTTCTTTTTTTTTTTTTTTTTTTATTTAGCATATCATACATGGGCATAAAAAGGAGAAAAGAAATACCCAAGATGTTAAGCATTTGACATCGCACTTTTGTTATGCCGAAGCATACGAATGTCTTTGACACTGCACTTTTGCTATGCCGAAGCATACAAGTGTCTTTGACACTGCACTTTTGCTATGTCGAAGCATACAGGTGTCATATTATGATTGACGGGCAACAGTGGTGAGATGGTTATTTATGCCTTTCTCTTAGGATTTCTAGTCCAAACCGTCAAAAAGAGTGATATGAGTATTAAGTTTTAAGAGATAACCTAATCTTACTCATCACAAACAAGAGCCACAAAGCTCACTTGCTTAGTTGTGCATAGAGATGCTCATCTAAGCTACAAGAGATACAAAGTTTAGAAAACTTTGTTTCTTTGGCCATCCAAGGTACACAAGTACCAAAGTACACAAAACACACACTGTTTTTGTATTTTTTTTTTTTTTTCTGATTTTTCAATTTTTTTTTTTAATTTTTAAATCAAAAACAAAATGAACAAGACTAAAAGTAAACACACAAAACATGTTAAACAAAATAATGCAAAAACTAGACTGACTCAGCAGAAAAACAAGACACACAAGCAATGCAAAACACAGAAAAACAAAAAGGAAAAAGAAAGTGATGAAATCACTTAAAGTCCTTTTTCTTCCACACCTTGGAAGAGCCTTTCCTTTGATTGAATCCTTGAACAAGCGGTGAGGGGGGAAGAATTTAAACCGTTCATGTTCGAAAGGAACATGAGGGCTTTCAGAAGATCTCCAAGAGGAGCAAGAGAGGATTGAAGCTGATTAAGGTTTCTAGATGCTATCATGCCATTGCTCTGTTGAGTGGCTAACCACTTATAGCAATTTGGTCTAGTATGACCAGCAGCTCCACAATGATGACAGAGATGCTGCTTCTTTTGTTTAGGCTTTTAAGAGTTAGCCTTCTTAGCCCTAGGGTTTTTAGCATCTTTCTTATCTTGCTTAGGGGGTGCTCCTAAGATAGATTTACCCTTGTCTAAGTTCTCACTAACTAATTCAGTTTTAACATCAATATTCTCAATTTCAGTATTATTAGCAGCAGGAACAAAAACAGTATTGCTAGTAGAAGTAGTATTAGAGAAAGAAATACCATACCCCAAACCAGTTCGATCTGAAGCAGATTTCTGATTGCTAAGCATCTCATCAAGCTTTGCACTTGAAATCCTCTCCAGTTAAGCTCTGACTTGAAACAGCTCTGCTTCAAGCTTCTTAGTCTTCTCAGCCAAAAAGTTGTTTTCAAATCTCAGTGCTCCAATAGTTTGATTCGCTTCATCAAACTTTGTGGACAACTCTTCACGTTCAAGTTCCACATCACTGAGCTTCTTGGTGGCCAGCCTATATAATTTCTCATGCTTTTCAGAGAGCTTGTAAAGCTTCTCATAGGCTGAATGGATATCATCTTGATCATCCATCTTCTCAAATTTTGACTCCACCAGTTCTTCTTCTTCATCCACTTCTTCAACAATCCCTTCAGTAGGATTGACTGTGGCAGTGAAGGCATTTAAGATTCCGTCATCCTCATTGTCGGAATCATCTTCAGGCTCAGTGTCACTTAGAGTTGCAGCAAGTGCCTTGCTTTTCCCAATGCTCTTGAGATATGTAGGACACTCATGTTTCATGTGTCCGAACCCATGACATCCAAAGCACTTTGGTCCTGCAGGAACAGTGTACTGACCGCCATCCTTAGCATCCTTCTTCCCTTTGTCTTGGCTTTTAAACTGAGAAGAATTGAACTGCCTACGGTCCTTGTCGAAGCTCTTTCCATTGGCATTCTTCATAAACTTCTTGAACTGCCGAGTGATGTAGGACTTCATCTTGGAATCTTCATCATCGGAAGACTCATCTGTATCACTGCTCTTTGCCTTCAAGGCCATGCTTTTACCTTTACTTGACTTGCCAATCCTAGATAGTCCTATCTCATAGGTTTGCAAGTTTCCTACCAGCTCAGTCAAAGGAATCTTGTCAATGTCCTTTGATTCCTCTATTGCCGTAATCTTGGCATGGAATCTCTCAGGTAGAGATCTGAGCACCTTCCTTACAATCTTGGGTTCAGGGATGGTTTCCCCAAGATTGAAGGCTGAGTTTACTATGTCTTTGAGCTTGGCATAGAACTCATCAAACGACTCATCCTCCTCCATCTTAATTTCTTCAAAGCTTGTAGTGAGCCTCTGAAGCTTTGAATCTTTGACAGCCTTTGTTCCTTCATAGGTTGTCTGGAGGATGGTCCAAGCCTCCTTAGCAGTTTCAGTTGAGGATATCTTTTTGAATTTGTTAGGTTCTAAGGTCTTAGGATTTTATGTATTTAGAACTCTAATTTGTAATGTTGGCAAACCATGATCAAAACATTGTATTTAGTCTTGTTTAGGCTTGCTCAAAGTTGATTAAATATTGTAAAGTTGGAATCGAGTGGCTGCAGATGTATTGGAGCATTTCTGCCTGGCTCGATCGATCGAAGCTTAGGCTCGATCGATCGAATCTCGGGTCAGATGCGTTTTCTGCAGAGTTCCAGCTCAGCCCAAACTCTATTTAAACGTCTTGGGGATCAAGTAAAACACTCCTATATATAAGGAAAACCCTAGAACGTTTTTGGGACTTTTGGATGAGAGATTAGAGTGCCTCTTGTGCCTCCTTTTATTTTTAGGGTTTTGTACCCAAACCTCTCTAAGTCTTTGTTGCTCATATTTGCGGTTTATGTGAATCTCTTGTGAGATCTTTGAGGAGCTTTCCTTCACATAAACTTAGGATTGTCAATATCTTGATGATCAACAAGGTTGCTACCATTGGAACTTAAAAGAAAAGCAAGCGGGGAGCTTGTAGCTGATTGAGGAATTCAAGAAAGAAGTAGTCCGTGGATTCGGAGCCTGCGCGTGGTCGTGTCAGGAAGTTCGTACTGGTGGGTAGCATTAGGAAGTCGAGCGGGGAGCTTGTAGTCCTTCTGTAAGAACTTCAATTCTTTCATAGTGAATTCTTGTTTGCCTTGAGGATCGGTGGGTTAAATCCTCCCCAGGTTTTTTACCGTGTGGTTTCCTGGGTGATCATATCTTGTTTAATTTATTTTCCGCTGCTTTATATTCTTGATATGATTGTTTGGATTGTTTTAACCTAGAATTGCTTAATTTGACTAAGTAACAACTTGGCTAATTAATCTAGGCTACGCAATTTGGTTGTTTAAGGGGTCTAAATTTCCTACATGTGGTATCAGAGCGGGTAGCTCTTTGTTTGTTTTAGATCTTTTGATCTAAGAGCTGATCCTTGACCCCTGCTGTCATGGATAATTTGAAGTGTCTTTCTGCTCATGCTTTTGCTGATTTTATTGATGCCTGTGATGTTTTGAATAAAAAGGACACTATTGTTTCTGCTGATTTTTTTGATGCTTTTGAAACTCTTCGTAAGGAATTATCTAAATCTTTGAAAATTTCTAAGAAATTCAAAGAAGAGTTAAAATTGACTAATCTTGAAAAAGAGGAATTGCTTGTTAGATTAGATGAGTCTAATAAAAAGAATGATTTTTTGAGAAATCAAATTTCCTCTCAAGATGAGAAGATGAAAAGTTTGGAACAAAAGTTAGCTGAGGTTGAAGCTAAATTGGAAAATTTGTCTAATACCAAACTTGCTGATGATAACAGAAGTGTTTCTGTTTCTCTTAAGCCTAAAACTGAGAAAGTTTATATCCCTCCTTTCAAGAGGAATAATAATGAAAAGGCTTATTTTGCTAGGTTAGACAAAGGTAAAAGTTCTGATGTTAACGCTGAAGTTTCTAAACCTATGTCTAATCCTTCTGTTAGAGAGCATAATAAATCTGTTTTTGTGCCTACTTGTCACCATTGTGGTGTTGTTGGTCATATTAGACCAAATTGTTCTTTGTTGAGGCAAAAATCAAAATCTGAGACTAGATTTGCTGTTAGGAATACTGATGTTCCTAAATTTGTTCCTGTTTGCCACTTTTGTGGTGTTCGTGGTCACATTCGTCCTAATTGTCATAAATTGAAATTTAAACATTCTGTGTTTCAATCTAGGACATGTGATGATATTTCTCCTGCCATAAGTCCAAATAAATTGTTTCATATGCTCTTGAAAAATTTAAGCTTGTTGGCTTGTGAAAGGAATTTGCAGGATTGTAGTCTTTCTCAGAAGATTGGTGTAGTTCCTCAAATACACTCTGCTTCTCATGGATTTTCACCTACAAAGCCGAAGAATCGTGCTATATGGGTGAGAAAAGATTCTCCAAGGTGAGTGTTGCTAACTTGTCCCTGATTTAATTTTTTCAATTAATTGTGGACATGTTTTGTTTTTGTTTTTGGTTGTTTTATTTTCTTTGATTGTTTTGTTTTAAAAAAAAAAATCCAAAAACATTGAAAAATTTCAAAAAGACAAAAATATTTTATTTTGTGTCTTGTTTTATTTTTCTTGAGGATTACATGAATTATGATATCTCTCTTGATTTAGAATATGCTTGACATTGTGGAGAAACTTGAATAGTTTGTGCTAAGCTATTTTTGATTTTGTGTGAGTATGTACTAGTTTGTACATGTACTCAAGGGTTAATTAAGAAATTGATATTTCTTGTTTGTGTACCCTCTATAGCTTAGTTTTAGCACTGTCATGCATTGCTTTTGCATTGTTCATTTAGCATAATATGTGCTTTTTGTTTTTGGTCATAAAGTTTGTTAAAACCAAAGAGATTTTTGTGTTTTGTATTATAGATCTTGGATTTATAATCAAGGTTGGCCACCTTATATTTACATAACAAGTTTATGTACCCTGTTTAGCTTTGATGAGCTTATATATTGCACTTGACTAGTTGAAACTTTGTAGTGCATGTTGTGTGGGAAAGATGTTTATGGTGTTTATCACTTTGTCTTAATCTTGAAGTCACATGTTATTTGACTGTCGGACTTGATCTTTTTGAGAAAGGCATAAATAACCATCTCACCACTGTTCACTAGCCAATCATGAACACCTTAGTGCATATCATAAGATTTTGTGCTCGAGAAAGTGTAGCACATGCACAAAAAGAACATAAGGTGTGGCCTCTGTTAATTGCTTAATGCTTAAAATTGGTGTGTACTATTAGGCTTGATGCCAATTTACATAATTAAAACTGGTGTGTACTATTAGGCTTGATGCCAAATTTCACCTAATAATGGGGCAAAATTTCAAGAAACTTACATGATTGCAAGCTTATGTTCTAGGAGATGTGGGAGTTATAGGATGTAACTCTTTAGGTGATAGTCTCTTTCAAATTCTATGTGATGAATTTTGTAGACTTTGTGATTGATTGCTATTCACATATCACCTCACATGTATCTCAAGCTTTTGCTAGTTGCACACACTACACAAGTTACTCTTTGTTAAACTTGGTACATTATATTGTGTGTGATTTTGTTGTGGCCATCCAAGATTAAAAGTTCCTTGATTTTAATGCAAAATGTGTATAATGTTTGCGCTTTGAGGACAAATTGATTGAAAATCTTAATTTGGAAGATCTGGGTTAAATTCAAGTGTTTTTGAAAAACTTTTCGTCTCATACTCATGCATTTTTTATAAAACAATGTGCTTTGAGGAGTTTCTGCTTTAAAATGCTCTGTTTTTCGAAAAACTGATTTTTCCAGACTTTCGATCGATCGACCCTGATTTTCGATCAATCGAAATTGCGATTAAAATTTTTGGTTTGAGTCTGCCTGACTCGATTGATGTTCGATCGATTCTCGATCGATCGAAACTGAAAAATTTTCAGTTTCTATGTTTTTGACCAATGTTTTTTTTGCTATCATTTGTGTTTAGGATTCACATGCATTACATTGATTTTTGTATCCATCTTGCAGTTTTGCAGTCATATCTCTTATTGTTTTCACACATAGCATGCATACACTTTGCTAAATTGGGTACTTAATTTGATTTAAAAATTGATTGATTAATTTTTGAGTTTTGTACATTCTAGTATATGCTATTTCTTATGTGTGAACTGTAGAAAATATTTTTCTTAAGAGATATGATGGATAATCAATGTGCAAATATTTTCTCTACTCATGCAACTGTTTATGGGTCACATAATGCCATGTTTGCATTTTATTGAAAGAGAGAATATTTTTTCTTCATGTGTATCCTCACCTTAGTTTTTAACTTTGGATTATGTGTTTTTAACTTTGATCCTGTTGGTGATGCTGCTGCTGCTGCTGATTCTCCCACCCCCTTTATTTTTCCCCAAACTATTTTTCCCAAAACTTGTTTTGTTTTTCCTATTTTTATAGGGGGAGAAAAGTTTTTTTTTAACCTGTGTTGTTCATAGGGGGAGCTGTCTCTATTTTCTATAGAGTTGAATTGTTTTGTGTTCCCCTTGATTCTCTATTTTCTCTTATCCTTTATTGCGTATGTTGACTGTTTACTCTTTGTATGAGTTGTCTTTGTCAATACGTGACAAAAAGGGGGAGAAATTATTGATTTATGGGAATCATGTTTGTCTTGTTTAGGGGGAGTTGAAATTATTTTTGAAAGGGAAGAAAATAAAAACTTTTTGTTGTATCTAACTTAGGGGGAGAGTTAGGTTACTTATGTTTTTATTTATGTTTCTTGTTTCACTTCTTATTGATTTATACTTATGAGTTCTTCATTGGTATATGTTCTTATTTTGTGCTATGTGAAATCAAGAATTTATTTTTGCTGATTTACTGTTTTTCTGTCACACATGCGTTTATGCATTTTGTTTAGTGTTTCAGGAAATAATCAGGTTGATTCAATTGAGCTGCTGTCTACACTTGCAACTGATGGATAGTAGTTAGGTTGGATTTGTTGTTATGAGCATTATTTTTGTAATGGGCTGTTTACTTGTAAACTTTGAGCTTTTAATTTGTGTTTTGTCACGGATTGCCAAAGGGGGAGTTTGTTAGGTTCTAAGGTCTTAGGATTTTATGTATTTAGAACTCTAATTTGTAATGTTGGCAAACCATGATCAAAACATTGTATTTAGTCTTGTTTAGGCTTGCTCAAAGTTGATTAAATATTGTAAAGTTGGAATCGAGTGGCTGCAGATGTATTGGAGCATTTCTGCCTGGCTCGATCGATCGAAGCTTAGGCTCGATCGATCGAATCTCGGGTCAGATGCGTTTTCTGCAGAGTTCCAGCTCAGCCCAAACTCTATTTAAACGTCTTGGGGATCAAGTAAAACACTCCTATATATAAGGAAAACCCTAGAACGTTTTTGGGACTTTTGGATGAGAGATTAGAGTGCCTCTTGTGCCTCCTTTTATTTTTAGGGTTTTGTACCCAAACCTCTCTAAATCTTTGTTGCTCATATTTGCGGTTTATGTGAATCTCTTGTGAGATCTTTGAGGAGCTTTCCTTCACATAAACTTAGGGTTGTCAATATCTTGATGATCAACAAGGTTGCTACCATTGGAACTTAAAAGAAAAGCAAGCGGGGAGCTTGTAGCTGATTGAGGAATTCAAGAAAGAAGTAGTCCGTGGATTCGGAGCCTGCGCGTGGTCGTGTCAGGAAGTTCGTACTGGTGGGTAGCATTAGGAAGTCGAGCGGGGAGCTTGTAGTCCTTCTGTAAGAACTTCAATTCTTTCATAGTGAATTCTTGTTTGCCTTGAGGATCGGTGGGTCAAATCCTCCCCAGGTTTTTTACCGTGTGGTTTCCTGGGTGATCATATCTTGTGTTATTTATTTTCCGCTGCTTTATATTCTTGATATGATTGTTTGGATTGTTTTAACCTAGAATTGCTTAATTTGACTAAGTAACAACTTGGCTAATTAATCTAGGCTACGCAATTTGGTTGTTTAAGGGGTCTAAATTTCCTACAGAATTCCTCATTGGTGACTGCGCTAAATAGGGCATTTAACGCTCTGCTGTTGAAGTTAGCCGCCTTGATCTTAGCATCATCCTAATCGGCCAGTTCTTCTGTTGGCTTAGTCCAGCCAATCTCTACAGCTTGCCACACTTTTTCATCTAAAGACTGCAAGAAAGCTCTCATGCGTACTTTCCAGTATGCATAGTTAGTGCCATCAAATAAAGGAGGTATAATTAAAGATTGTCCTCTATCCATGACAAGCAGGGGTCAATGGATCAACACAGCAAAGATTAAACCCTAATCAGAGTGTGCCTGCTCTGATACCACTTGATAGGCCACAATCTGAATGACCCCTTGTGATTAACCCTAATTAATTAATTAGCCAAGTTGTTAATTAATCAATTAATCATGCAATTATATGGAAGCATAAACAAATCACCAATCAACTAAAATATGCAGCGGAAAATAAATAACACGGTGATTTGTTTACGAATGGGGAAAACCTTAAAGGTAAAAACCCCACCGGGTGATTTTCAGGTCACCACTCCCGAAACTCCACTATTATCAAATCAAGCGGTTACAAGTAAAGGAATCCCAAGTACCTTACCAACCTACAGTTGAACCCTTACCCCAATACCCAATTGGACTTGATCTGTAGCGACAGTTCCCACCTTTGATGCACAACTCCCAAGTACGTGACTAACCAATGCGCGGATCCAAGTACGCGACTTCAGAACACCAACTGAGGAAGAATGGTTGGCTGCAAAGTTCTTCAGATCATCCTTTATGATGAATAGCAGGAAGATGCTTGGTTACAAAACCCTATGGTGCAAATACACAGCAACTTCTTGATGGAAGATGAACTAGGTCAAGAACTTCGTCTGTTGATCACAATTTGCTTAAACAGAGATTGCTCAATGAATATGCAACTTGTGTCACCCAAAACGGCTCTTAAAATAATCCTTTTATATGTTTAGGGTTAGAAGAAAAGAAGGCCCAAAAACATATTCACGGATCCCAAGAAAATCAGATTGGAAATCTGACTTTTTAAATCTCGACAGATAGCAGGTGTCGAGGTAGCTATCGAGAGGTGTCGAGCTTTAAAAACTGTGCACTTCAACTTGCTTTCTCTTGGACAGACTTGATGACTTCAACACTTGATCTTGAAACATTGTTTCTTGAAGTATTAAAAACACCTAGAACTACCCAATTACAAGCAGAGTGCGTTTTGTCAAAGGATTAGCCAATTTACATAACTAAGTGACATATGTTCTTAAACAAGTTAAAACATATATGTCCTAACAGGATTAAGCAAGTATCTTTTGATGCGCGCAAAAGCATTGCTACAAGCCTCATCCCATACAAAGTGCACATCTTTTTTCATCAATCTATTGAAAGGTTGACATCGACCAGCCAAGTTCGAGATAAATCGTCGTATGTAGGCTAGTTTTCCTTGCAAGCCTCTAAGTTCTCGCAGATTCTTAGGCTCTGGCATTTTCTGGATAGCTTCAATTTTGGACTGGTCAATTTCAATACCGCGGTGCCTCACAATGAAACCAAGAAATTTCCCAGATGTTACGCCAAAAGCACATTTATGTGGGTTCATTTTAAGCTGATATTTTCTCAAGCGGTTGAACACAGATCGCAGATCTACCAGATGGTCTTCCCTCCTTTTTGTTTTAACCACCAGATCATCGACATAACACTCCACGTATTTGTGAAGTACATTATCAAAGATCTTTTGCATGGCCCGTTGATAAGTAGCACCAGCGTTCTTTAGTCCAAAAGGCATCACTTTGTAACAGTAAATGCCCTTAGGGGTACGAAAAGCTGTGAGCTCTTCATCTTTAGGATTCATTCGAATTTGGTTGTAGCCTGAAGAACCATCCATGAAAGATAAAGCTTCATGACCAGTAGTGGCATCAACCATGACCTCAGTGATGGGTAATGGAAAATCATCTTTGGGACATGCATTGTTCAAATCACGGAAGTCAACGCACACCCGGATTTGTCCATTCTTCTTTTTGACAGGGACGATGTTAGCAATCCATTCCGGGTACTGCACTTCACGAATGAAGCCCGCCTCGATTAGCTTATTGACCTCAGTTTCTATTTGAGGGATAAGTTCCGGCCAAAAGCGTCTTTGGGCTTGTTTAACTGGGCGCACGCCTTTCTTTACTGCCAAATGGTGTAAAGCAATACTTGGATTGAGCCCGGGCATTTCCTTGTAAGTCCAAGCAAACACATCTTTGTATTCTACTAGGAGCTTGAGGTACCCTTCTTCTTCTTCAGGGGTGAGAAGCGCACTGATGAAAGTTGGTCGGGGTTCTTCAGTAGTTCCTAAATTAACCTCTTTAAGTTCATCAATTGTAGCTTGTCCTCCATCTTCCAAAGCTAGAGGAGCTTCATCAATCTCTTCGGCTTCAACATCTGAAAGTGTATCCTCTTCTATTGTAATATGAAACGAGGATGATACCTCTTCAATTTGCTTGTGGACGAGTGACTGACTTGTGTGTACAATCGTTCGTCTTTTGACTTTGAGTGATCCTTCAGTGCTGATATCTAAGGTAAAGTTACGTTTCATGCGTGAAGGAATGCTACTGCGGATCTCATCATTAGCTTTCTTCTCCCCTTGAACCTCAAAGTTTATTGAATTTTGAGATTGACTATCAACAGGCCTTTTTGTTGCCCCCAATCTATCAAAGATCGATTTATAAGCAAAAGTGTCACGATTTTGTGTTAAGCAAGTTGTATTTAACCTGTCGAACACTGTAACTCGTGACGATGAGGCCTCGATGAGATCAAACACTGAGACACGCGATGAAGAGTGATCTTTTCTTTGATCCGAACTTTCACCGACCTCTACTGTTATGTATTGGGAACTTGAAGCATTGGTTCTCCTCTTGATCCATATCTGGGCTGGTTGTTCTGGAGTATAACCTAATCCGGTCTTTGGGATAGGAATCTTATGCCCTTCAAGCCGCATTTTCCTTTGTGTTTTGCTAAGGCCATGCATCTTTTCTCCGGTGGTTTCTGGAATTAATTTCCCTAAGTCTTCTTGTTTTGAGAAATCGTAGCCTACTTTGGCTAGTAGCCTATATGCCTTTGGGTCGAACCATTCTTTTGTCCGCTCACTTGGTAGAGTTTCATGCTCTGTCAAATTTTGTGAAGACCTTATGAATCCATTTAGTGGCTTTGAGGGTAAAAGATTTGTGGATGAAGTTAAAGGCATGACATGATTTTCTTTCAATATGGCTACATCCTCCATTGTAAGCTTTGCAGGAGGCTTTTCCATGTTTTTTGTAGATTGAAGGCACTCCACAAATGGTGATTGTCCATTCTTGCGGCGTGATAATGGTACATAACGGAGAAATGGAGGATTATTGGAAGGTGTTGAAATTTCAGCTCTTATTGAATTACTGGTAGATTCACTAGAATGATCATTCCCGCATTCTGGACCTTTCTTTGAGGAAGGATTATCCTTTTCAGTGATAAATCTAACATGCTTCTTCTCACTTTGCTTGCTTTCCATAGACGGGATCTCAACTGGGAGAACTTCACTAGCAATGTTATCTTCTACATAAAATTTTGCGTCAGCAAAATGAGCTTCAGTCTCAGCAAAAGGCTTTAAGTCGGCATTGACCTTCTTTATTCCACCTTGAAGATACTTGAAACATTGATGCAAAGTTGATGGCACTATTCCATTTCCATGGATCCATGGACGTCCTAACAACATGTTGTAGGTTGTCTTGGCATCGATGACATGGAACAAAATGTTACTTGTCAATTCTCCAATGATTAATTCCAAGTGTATCATGCCAATTGCGCGTTGTCCTCCTTGGTTAAAACCTTGAATGACCAAACGACTATGCGATAATTCTTCCATAGCAAGACCAAGTCGTCTCATCGTCATTTTTGGTAGTATATTAACAGCTGAACCTCCGTCAATGAGAATACGATCGATCTTTTGTTCACGAGTATAACCAGAGACATAAAGTGGATGATTGTGGGGCTTAGAGCCTAATAACAGATCCTCATCACTGAAAGTTAAGTCTGGAGAACACGCGAAACATTCCTGGGTTTGTTGAAGCGTGTTGGTAGGAGGAGTGTATATCTTCGGCTTTTCAAGAGCTTGAGTGAGTGCTTCTTTTGATGAAATGGAGGATTGCAAGGTTTCAACTTCATCAACTCGAGATGGGAGTTCCTCCGTAGATGGCAAAGTCTCATTTGGACCACCATGGTCAACATCCTCCCTTTCATCCTGAATTTCGCAACGAGAGACTGTGTGAACGGCCTCGGCTGAGTCATTTTGAAAGAATTTTCTGGGGAAGAATTCTTCCAATGTGATGAGATTTCGAAACTTTTGGGTTTGTGCTGAATTGTCAAACATTTTTGTTCCCAGTCTTTCTTGCCTTTTATCACCCCTTCTTTTTGACCAAGGCTGAATCTGGTTTTGTGCTTTTCTAGACTCTTGGGAAATCAAATGAAGAGGGAATGTACGTCTCTTTTTCCATCTCCTGCGAGTAACCACCGTCCAGCCCTCTTCCTCATCCATTGTTGACCTTTTATCATCATTTGAATTATAATCCGATGCCTTTTGTAAGAGCTGAACTTGAACAGGTTCTAGAGAACCAAATTGAACGAAAGTGGTATTTGCCCCCTGCTTAGTAGTTGGAGACATGCAACTGGGCAACCCACAAGCAAAGGTTGCAAGGTTTGACTGAGCAACTTCATTAAAATCCAAGTCGATTTTCCTTTCCTTGGCGAGCTTCATGATGAGTTCTTTAAGAACAAAGCATTTTTGGATTGGATGGCTTATGAGGCGATGGTATTTGCAATAGTTTGGGTTATCAACTTTTCCCATCTCTTCCGGTCGTTTGCATTCTGGCAATTCAATTAATTTCAACTTGAGCAATTGTTCTAGCATTTCTAGCATATCGGCATCTAGGAAAGGATACACCTTTTGTTCCCATTCCTTAAGTGATGAGCGTCGCGTCTCACGTTGCTGGCCTACCTCGGGCCTCTTCTCATTGGTCTTCACATTTCTTGTTGAAATTTTGATTGGGGCAGGGTTGACATTCATTGAGTCTTTGACATTACTTTTTGGATTCCTGTCATTTTTCCTTATTTCCCGTCTTTCTTTCCTTTCCTCAGGTATGGGAGATTTTGTATTTCCATGGCTAGAGATACTCAATTCCATGTCATGCGCACGAGTTGCTAATTTCTCAAATGTTCGGGGCTTTATCCCTTGAAGGATGTAAAGAAGTCCCCAATGCATGCCTTGGATGCACATTTCTACAGCAGATATTTCAGAAAGTCTATCCTTGCAATCTAGACTCAAAGAATGCCACCGATTGATATAATCAACGACGGGCTCATCTTTCCACTGTTTGGTATTGGTAAGCTCCATCATGCTTACCGTGCGCCGTGTGCTATAAAATCGGTTAAGAAACTCTCTTTCAAGTTGTTCCCAGTTATCGATTGACTCGGGTTCTAAGTCTGTATACTAATCAAAGGCATTTCCTTTCAGTGAACGAACAAACTGCTTTACAAAGAGGCCTCCTTGAGTCCCTGCATTCTCACACGTTTCTACAAAGTGAGCCACGTGTTGCTTAGGGTTTCCTTTGCCATCAAATTGTAAAAACTTGGGGGGTTGATATCCATTTGGCATCCTCATATTATCGATGCGCTTTGTATAGGGCTTCGAATATATGAGAGAACTTGTAGAAGAACCTCCATATTGTGCTCGTATGGTGTTCGTTATCATATCCTACAATTGTTGGACAGATATCGAAGCCATTGAGGTGGAATGTCCGTGTTGAGAAGTGCCTTCACCTCCTTTTCCCTTATCACCCTTAGCATTTTCTCCTTTCAAGGTAAAGCCAGGTGGGCGCTCAGGGCCATGACTTAATTCACCCAAATCTTCTATCTCTAGCTTGTTCATTAGGGTTGCAATTTTAACGTCCTTTTCTTCCAGTGATTTTGTGAGGAGGTTGATCCTTTGTTCCATTTCAGCCATCTTTTCTTCCATGGTAGAGGTGTTAGTCATCATTACTGGCATGACCTCTAGATATGATGGAGAAAATGACGAAATAGGATGAGTCAAAGGTGCTTTATTCCTTAAGTTTTTCATCACGGGTGAAGAGTTGATAGAAAAGGTCTTTGTTGGGGATGATTCATTACTGCTCTCCAAATCTTTCGAGACAGATGAATCCTTAGTGGTAGCTTTCCTATTTGCAAGAAAGTCTAGAGAGATGACAGTAGGAAGCTCGCCCTCTTTGGTTGGTTGGGGTTGAAGTTGATCAAGAGCTTTGGATCGACTGCGAGTGATTGGGCCGACATAATCATCGACACTGGAAGCATCAACTACTGATTTTTGGACATTCTTGCTAGAGGCCATTGAAGTTGGTAGCAAAAATGATGTCGAATTTCTTTTGAAGAAGAAAGAGATGAGAGGCAGAGATGTCCCACCGGGCGTGCCAGAATATGTAGACGACTAAATTTCTCGGTTCGAAATAAAGTCAAACAAGTGAAATGGTTTCACAAATGCGAATTTGTATTGATGATTGTGGTATAATTCTCTGTGTTTACAAAAGAGTGATCCTCTGATTCGATCTCCTTGCAAGACTTATTGATTTGGATTTGTGGTAATGTGATTGTGACTTGAACACAAAATATCCTTCAATTTGGTTGAGGGATGGATCGAAGATTGCTAAAACGGAATTACAATGAATTTCTGGCTATGAGCTTGTTAGAAATCCTTTATTCTTCCCGTTCTTCGTGTTCTTCGTGTGTTCTTCGTGTTCTTGGATTTGTGGTGGAAGTTCTTTGGGGCTTTAGAGGCTTGAATCCGTAGAGCTTCACTAATTTGTGGTTTGTTGGCGTTTTCGGACACTTTAGGCTTGATTCCCGTAGACTTTTGGATCTAGGCGGATGATTTTGATGATTTCTCTTCGAATGTTCTTTGTATTCGAAGGTTGAAGTTCTTGAAGTTCTTGGAGGCTTTAGAGCTTGGTTCCGGCAGAGTTTCTGGACTTCTGAATCTTCTCCGATACTGCTTGTGCTTCAGATGGCTTGATGTCCCCCTAAATGTCTCAGGAAGGCTTCTATTTATAGGAGTTTTGGGGTGGATGAGCGACACGTGGCGGAGTCTGACTGGTGACACATGTCACAATCTGATTGGTCTGCTTGTGTCATTGCTTACACGTGCGAGGTTGCTTGGGTCATCGCTTACACGTGCGAGGTTGCTTGGGTCATCGCTTACACGAGCGAAGTTGCTTGGGTCATCGCTTACACAAGCCGGTGCATGATTGGTTGTTACATGACACTTGGCAAATTTTTGTTGGCTTCTGAACAGCAATAGTAAAACCTAGCAGCAGTATGTGGCGCTTTGTAATTGGCTGTATTTTGTGGACTTGGTAGTGTGACGTGTCTGCTTGTGATAGGTCGGGAATTTTCCCTCTCTACATATCTCTTCTACCACCAAGCCATGGCCAACAAGCTAGCAGCTCCACAACCTTCTTTGTCATCACCCATTGCACCCAAAAAGACAAAACAGAGGACTATAGATCCCTTGCTGTAGGACTCTGTGCAATAAGTGATCCACTGAAAGCTCATATTTTGACATGATTATTTTATTTGAAAGCTCTGTGTTCTATAACTTATTATTATTATTACTATAGTTTTTTAAGTCTCTGCGTTCTCTAACTTTGATAGACAATTTTGGTTGAACCTATTTCTGTTAGCTTGCATATGGTGCTTCAACCTCCTTCCTCTATATCTATATTTCTCGCTAGCTCACTTCTTATTTTTAGATCAACTCTTTGTTTGGTTGTAGCTGGGGGAAGGTAAGAGAAAGGAAGAGAGCAAGGGAAAGGAAAAGGTAAAGGAAAGAGAAAAGAAAATTATTTTCCTTAGGTCTATTTGGATATAAGAAGGAAAGGAAACAAGAAAATAAAATAATCTATCTTAATGATCAAAAAAAAAAAAATCGATCTTTTCTTTGTTTGGTTTGCAAATAGCA